>BRDA01066762.1:21591-35493 GCA_036984385.1 Crenuchus spilurus | reverse complement strand
TTAAATGAACACTGACAGTGTTACATTTTGACACCCTCAGTGTTAATTTAACTCTAATAGTGTTGATTTAACACTGGCAGATTTACTGTGTATACAACAAGTCCATAACACTATTGTGACGTTTGCCCTGATGCCCTGTGACGTTTGCCCTGTCCACAGTTACGCCCCAATTGTGTCTGCATGTCACGTGTCTGCCTTGTCTGATTTAGGTTATGTCTTCCACCTGTGTCCAGCTAATTAGGAGCCTTTAAAAGGAACCCTCATGTGTTATCTCTTTGTCGGTCATTTGTTTTCATGCATCAGTCTGTTTCTCTACGAGTCCGTGTCATCTACGCCTGTCAGTATTGAAGCCATTGTGCTTGTTTTGTTTTCAGTCTGTTTGTCAATAAAGTCTGTGTTTTGAACGTCTGCTGCCTCCACGTCTCCTCGTGTCAGCCAACCCCTTCATAACAACTATACTATCACCAGTGGCATCTCTAGAATAGAAAGCCAGGTGGGGCACAATAAATTCTGTGGGCAGCATGCCACTTGTCAGAGAAACTACACAGAAACCTACTTGCTCAATTAATTCAACCACAAATGCACCTTATCAATGAAATTCTAAAAATCTGAGGTAAGATGATTGTCTCTGTGTTATCTAACTGTTAACTTTGGTTAAATTTGATGCCTTGCTAGCAGCGTCTAACAGTTACTGTGATGTTTCTGAGTGGCATGCTACGTAACAATGCTGATACCGTAAATGATATTCATATAAGTTTGCCTAGGCCAATATTTTTTCTTTCATTTTTTATTGGCTGCTCCAAGCTTGGGGCCAGCATAAGCATGCCCCACAGCTAATTATTGAAAATGTGTTGTACATGCACCGATGCGCTGATGTGCCGGACCCATGCCCACTAACTAAATGTAGACCGCTGAAAGTACTAACCATTTTCATAAGTCAAATACACAACAATGTTAGAAAATAATATTTAAATGAAATAAATTTAAACAAAATGATTATGTCACACACTGCTCCACAGCAACATCTGGTGGGGCTGGGCCTCACCTACCACTAATATAGAGACGTCCCGGACTATCACTATACAACAAAGTCACGACAATATTAATCCACTCCCCGATGCCCTTACATACCACTAATGATTTCATGATCAACATTAATGATCAAGCATGGATGTAGGCTTGCTGGGGGATGGATGGACGTGTCACTTACATCTGAATAATTAATAAGAGATTATGTTGCTTGGTTGTTTTCCACAAACTCAGCCTTGTTGGGATGGTTGATGGCCGTTACCCAGCCTTGTGGTTGAAAAACCCTCCCCACTGAACTTGAGTCTGCAGCTCTTTCTCTTTTCAAACCCTGAATCCACCAACATCTTTACATCCCTTTCCTCTTTTTCAATGAAAAATGAAGAAAAGTGTTAACATATGTGAAATTTCAGTTCAACACTGAGCTGTCTTTGGTCATTTTATACTAAGCATCATCACAGTTCCTAAGTGAATTCCAAATTCCACACCATTCTTGCCTGTTCACCTTTATCCAACTGGATGTGTATTGAAGCCCTTTGTTTAAAATATATGTATTTCTTCTATAGTAGGAACTAAAATCTAGGAACCAAAAAGGGGCATAACTGTTAAAGCACATGCCCTGCTCAGTTCAATTGGTATTCACACAACTTCACACAACTTTGCCTTCTCTCCCTCTACCCACTTTGTGTCGCCAACATTTGTGCTGCCTCTTGTCACTTGAAATCACCATCTGTCATTGAAAATGAATGACATCTGGCTACTTTGCTGAGTCGCAGCCAGGGTTAGACAACATCTTAATACAACCAGCAGCTATTTGCATAGAAACTGAAGTCTGACAGGTTTTATTCTTTAAATAAAATGATAAGCCTCCAGAGTCAGAGGTGAGATCAGTCCCAAAGCAGTACCGATGGTATCATCAACATGACATTGTGAAATTAAAATAAAAAAATGGAATAGTAAATAAACATGAATCACTAAAATGTACAAGTGACACATCCTTTCCTTAAAATATACCTATTACTTTTAGAAGTGATTAATAAGTTATCATTTGTAAATACTCACATATACAGCTTTAGTTGAGTTCATGTGTAATCTATTTATTACTCTTTTCTTGGAGTTGTGTGATGGGAGTGTAACAGTGAAATTATATGCCTCTTTCTCTTATATTGTAGAAACTATATACAAAACCCATAAAAGACGCTTAATATATAATATTGAATGAATGAATGAATGAATGTTACACTTATATAGCGCTTTTCTAGATACCCAAGAACGCCTTACAATCAGGGTTCTAAATTAACTTTTTTGATCACCAGCCAATGTGGCTGGTAACTCTCTAAAGTTACCGGCCAATCAGAATTTCCACTAGCCAAATTTTATGCAGTAAAAATAAGAGAAATGAGTGCCACTGAATGCATTTGATCTATCTATTTTTCTATGTATATATATATATTATTTGAACCACGTCTTCAGTGCTCTTCTTCTTCAGAAGCGGCATCAGAATCTGAGCTACTCTCATTTTTTGCTGCACGTTGGCGCACAAAGTTAGGCCCGGCAGCTGCCCCAGTCTATCCAAGTACCAACCACCACCGCATTTAGGTTAAAAGTTTTTACTAAGCTAACGTTAAGTCCCTCCTCTTTCAGTCTGCTCTCTGTTTAGTTTTGGCCCCGTTTACTTCGCTTCTACCTTGAGTTGCTCTCTGTCTTGCTCTCTGAAGTCTGTTCAGTGGTGTTAGCGTTCATTTCCATGGTTTCTCGAGCTATTTTCACTACAAACTGCGTGCAGCCATTGGGCGTATAATGTCATGACGTAGCACAGGGGTGCACACTTTTTCAGCCTGCAAGCTACTTATCTAATGACTAAGTCAAAATGATCTACCTAATATAAAAATGCAAGACATATATTTATTTATACAAATATTAACAATGTATGTGTACAATGTATGCTGGTGTACCTTGAATAACTACATGAACCCATATTACACAATACAACTGTGTACATGTTTTGTCATTAGCCTACTTTACTCTGATGACTTGCATTGAATGGAATCAGTCAGGGATGCATAGTCTGGACAGTAGTTGCTGATAGTCAGCCTCAAGAAAACCTCCAAATGATCATCAGTCATAGTGGAACTTAATAATCTTCATGTGTGAAAAGACTGACGCTGAATAATGTAGTCAAGACAAACACACTTCAAAAATGACAGTAAAAAAGTCCTCCACTCTGTATGGAAATGGTCAGTTTTAGGTTTCTTACACAGGCAGAACAAACATACATGTTAACAACTTACAGTGACAGGAGAACACGGACTACTAGCCAACTTGAAAAAACATGGGTTTACAAATCCAGTTGCTGTTTTATGAAGCAAATGTTGAATCTCACGGTACCACTCACGTTGCTACCAAAAGAAAACTGTAAAATATGCAGAAAATGTACTTGTGTATGGCAGTTTTCTGTCACACATTGGGCTGGAGGTTTTTGGGGATCTGGCAACCCTAATCGCAACTCCGTAAACAGAGCTGGTCGTCTATAATTCTTAAGAATAATAATCATATCATAGTTAATTTGACATACAACACACAAAAATAATATTTTTCTTGTAATATGTAAATACAAATATATAACAAAAGTATTATACTCTTGTAAAAAGACAATCACAACCAGGGTTGCCAGGTTTGTGAAAATGAATTCCCTGGTAAACCTTCCGAGGGGGGCTGCAGGGATTTTTGCACTAAATAGAAAATAAAATGAACAATATAATGATTTATTTTTTATGCTTTTGTGATTTGGTGCTTTAGAATTGATCAATAGATAGCTAGATTTTATTTAGATAGTATCAGCTTGTGTATGGCAGTTTTCTGGCTGGAGGATTTGGGGGATCTGGCAACCCTGAACGCAACTCCGTAAACAGAGCTGGTTGTCAATAATCCTCGTGGACATGAGTGACATGAATAATAGAATACCGCAGAAATCCATCGAAGAAAGATTGAGAGACGCCCTAACGTTAGGATACTTTTCCTTCCCTTTTTTAACATGCCGAGGCCGGATAGCACTGTGTAGGCCGTAGGTTGGGTGGCGAGGACGGATGATAGGCTGACGTCTATTTTTTTAATGCTATGCGATCTACCCACACTACCTTTGCGATCGACCGGTGCATCCCTGACGTAGTGTTTAGGCATAATATAGTGTTCATGGGAAATGTAGTACTGCCAGGGGATAAATGACCAAGAACGGAGTCTTATGCATCATGCATGTAATGCCTGTAGCATCACTGGCTAGTAAATTGGCTAGTAAGCTTTTCTTAACACCCGCCAAAATGATTTTTTACCTGCATTTGGTGGGTGTTAATTTAGAACCCTGTTTACAATCAACACACTCCATTTACACACACTCAACCACACACACTGGTGAGAAGCGGCAGCCAATTGCGCACAGCGTACTCTCAACCGGAAGCGACCGTCCACCTGGAGGACTGCATTGAGCACTAGGGGGAATCACCCAGGACAGAGTGCCAACCATATCTGGGTTCTCATCATATCTTCCAATTCACCTGGTCTCCATGGTTTTGGACTGTGAGGAAACCGGAGACCCCGGAGGAAACCCATGCAGACACGGGGAGAACATGGAAACTCCGCTCAGATGTGGACTCGAACCCAAGACCTCAGCGCTGAGAGGCAAAAGTGCTAACCACTAAGCCACAGTGTAACTCTCGAGGTTTATTTCATGATTCTTGATGCTATCCAGTAAACTGGTCTGTGTTTGCACCAGTTTTGATCAGAACCATACATGCGATATCAGTGGAGGCTGTTGCACAATGCAAAAAAGTACTAAACATACAGGCAGTTTACTGACAATATGACCAGAGGAGTCTCTTTGTGTGGGTAAATGGCGCTCTCACTCTCCCTATCACTCACACATTGCAATGTCTCCTGGCTCAGGCGTCTACTGATTGGTCCATTTGGAGCTGGGAACCCTGCGCTTTCCTCTGAGTGTGTTTGCTCCCCAGTGACGGTGTATCAGCGGTAGTTCAAAAAGAGGTGTTGGCCGTATTACACACAGTGGAGGAGGCTTGTGCTTGACTTCATCCTCCTAGCACTAGAATTCCCAACGTGACGAAAATTTTCGTCGTCTCTCTCCCCCGCGCTGGAATGCTGGAGCCATTAACACCCTTTGTCTGCTGCTCTGCTGCGCTTGTCATGCAACACAGTGTGTTGTCGCACGTTCAGTCTGACAGAGACTCCCCCTCAGTTCTAAGTCCTCTTTCCACAAAGGAAAAAAATATTTATATAAAATATTAGAGCACGAATCATGCTACAGGCTTGCATGTGAGTATTCACACAAACACACACACACACACACAAGCCAAGCCAAGCGAGCGGCCGAGGCTGAATCGAGCTGTGTGGCCGAGGCCGAATACCAAAACAAAACTCGCCCTTCGACATGCTCCCTAGCCCCTACACACTAGCCCTCCAGACTCTCATTTACATCAATTACCTCTCGAATGGCTCACAAGAAGGGTTTTTTTTTCTGCAAAACCTGGGAAATGCAGTGCTAGAGTCAGGGACAGTGCAAAGTGATGGGGAGAGCCACCTAGTGGATGGGATGAGTTAATTGGCTACTACCACATGGGGGGGGAAATTTGCGCAAATTAATAAAAAAATATATAAAAACACAGTCAGTTAAAGTAACTCTTGCAACTCTGTACAGCAAGCACACAACAAATGCTGGCTCTTCAGTAGATCACTGTACACTTATCAAGGACTTGGCCATTGTTGAACTTGACCAACCCATGGAAATAAACACAGTTCTCTCTGAAAAATGTACTATTTGTTGGTTCCAACTGGGTTTAAAACTAGCTGCTCAAACTGGAGTAGAACCCATCCCACAGTGGACAAGAAGGACTGGCAGTGACATTTTTCTGATTAACATCCAGTCCTCATGTTCTTTTCCCAACAAATATAAACATTTTAATGTTGGTGACTAATGAAAGTTCTGGTTCTGGAAGAAAGTGAATTTTGACAGGTAATTACAGTTACTGTCCCCCTCTAGAAGATCATTACCACTTTTGAATAATGGTTCTGAAGTAGATACTGATAATCCATGCTGATGCAGTTTCTTGGCTGGTCAGACACCTGATAGAAGTATGATGATGTCTGTCCTTTGAAAGTGTCCTGGTTTACTTCTCTCAGCTGTAGTCATTGTCATTTATGGATTCATTAACTCAGCATTTGTAGGACACTTGGGACCGGTCTTAACATATTTAGATTTTTGCCGCTGGTTATGCGTATCCTTGCATTAGGTCAAAATAATTCAGAACATAATTAACCACCTCATGAAGAGAGTTCTACAATAAAGAGCATAAAGAACAACCACTATGTATTATTGTATGTCTAAGATAACAATTTATTGTGCTTTTCAGGTCTGTGCTCTGTATGTCTATGCTTACAGAAGGTGCTCCTTATGGTGTGTGTAACCTTTACTGCTGCCATGTCTTGGCTATTCTAAGGACAATCCAAGGTTACAGTTGTTACTGCATGGCCTGTTAATTCTCTCTCTCTCTCTCTCTCTCTCTCTCTCTCTCTCTCTCATATGCAGAGAGAATAAGAATAAGGACTCATAGAGTAAGAAGTTATAGAGAGGTGTGTATATGCATACACTCAGAAGCACGTTTGTGGACACCCTTTCTAATAAATGCATTCAGCTATTTTGGGTTGCACCCATTCCTGACACAGATTTACAAACACACAGCTTGTGTAGTCCCTGTAAAAAAGTACTGCCAATAGAATAGGACTATCACAAACCTGTCATCACCATGTCTAATGCCAGCTGTGGGTTAAAGGGGTATAAAGCCCCCCAGCGTTGAGCTGTGGAGCCGTGAAACTGTGTTCTCTGGAATGATGGTGCTCCATCTAGTATTTTTGGGATGTGTTGGGCATGAGGTGGTGGTTATCATCCAACATCCTGACCTCACTAACACTCTTGTTGCTGAATGCAATCAAATCCTAAAAGCAATGCTCCAAAATCTAGTAGAAAGTCTTCCCTGGACAGTAAAGATCATTACTCCAACAAAAGCTTCCCAATATGTTTGTCCATAGAGAGAGAGAGAGAGAGAGAGAGAGAGAGAGAGAGAGAGAGAGAGAGAGAGAGAGAGAGATAGAGAGTATGTGTGTGTGTACACACCTCTCTATGACTTCTTACTCATGTTCTTCAGCTGACAGGTCTTGTCTTTCAGTCTCTGTTAGCAGGGAATGAAATGAAGAGAAATGATGTTGGAAATAGTGGAAGAAGACACAGCCTCTGTCCTATTTCTTTCCAACCGATCATTCATCACTCTTTGTGCTCTCTATGCAGTGAGGAATACAGATTTTGATCAGGAACTAGTGGGAGTAGTAGAGAGTAGATCCAGAGGTAGGTCTTGGTAGGGACCGCTTCCCAACCCACTAGATTAGCAGTGAAATCACTCCATCTTTAAATGTGAATTTCAATGGTGAGCAAAACTGTAATGTTTTAATAAATGATAGAGCATCAGTGTGACTCTGCTAGAGACAGGCAGCCACATCCCAAATGTGAGTCAGCCTCACGGCTGAGGCGTGCAGCACGAACAGAGCACCTTCACCTGCAGTTCCAGTACACTGACGACTGGTGGCAGTGCATTATAAGGCATAACCCTTGGGAGCACCTACAGGTATACTCACTGCAAACACTCAGCCACTTCATTAAAACCTCTTCCCTGTATCTACATTCACTGTCCACTTTATCAGCTTCAATGATCGTATTGGTGCACTTTGTAGTTCTATTTCAGACTGTAGTCCATCTGTTTCTCTGCATACTTTGTTATCCTCCTTTCACCTGTTCTTCACTGATCAGGACCCCCACAGAGCAGGTATTATTTCAGTGATGCATCTTTCTCAGTGACACTGATGTGGTGGTGGTGTGTAAGGGTGTGCTGTGCTGCTGTGAGAGGATCAGACACAGCAGAGCTGTTGAAAAAAAAATAAACAGTTCTCTCTGCCTGTTTCAGCACATTAGGTATTCAATGCACAAATGATACATTCACAACATCATGCATTCATTTTTACTGTGTTTGTATAATTGGTTTGTGGTGACTTCTATAAAATTTGAAAGTAACCCTACAAACCTTGTGATCCCTGCAATTGCATTTTCAAAATGGCCCAATTTGGCAGGGCAACCACAAATCTGGCAACTCTATTCACAGATCATTGCTTTGTGTCATATTGCTGTGACATTTTATGACTCTGGGCCACCCAATCTCAGGTCCCATGGAGGTATGACCATCAAAAATCTACTTGTATTCTCATACTTATGCAGCCACAGAATTGTTTTTTTTTCTGAGGAGGGACAACTTAGCCAAAAGAGAGTAAGTAGGCAATTGCTCAGACAAATTTAGCCCAGTTAAAGTTTTCTACAATAGTCATAGTACATACTATGTTATATACTATAAACATATACCAAACTGTTTACACTACTGTCCAAAAAAATCCAATAATTTATTGCAATTCATGTCCAATGAATAGCTTGAAATTATACAAAAGTAAGTGCTGAACTTCCAGAGGTTTTAAAAAAGTTACCCAAAACTGAATTAATTTACATTACAGAATTAAACACAAAGGCTTTTGTTAGGAACATGAAATGGGTTAACAGGTGAAAGCTGTTCTGCAGTAATGGAGGTGATCAAGCCTTGAAAGTTGGTGCATCTAATTCCTACAGACTGAGAGGCATCCTGAGCCATGACTGCTACCACAGCATTCTGCAGCGTCATGTAATATGCTGTTGTGCACCTAGTTGCTCAGGGGTTCATCCTACAGCAAGATAATGACCCAAAACATCAGTCCAAGCTCTGCCAGAACTACCGCAGGAAAAAAGAACAAGATGGTCAGCTTGAAAACATGGATTGGAGCACAGTCTCCAGACTTAAACCCCATCCAGCTGATTTGGGATGAAGTCAATAGCAAAGCAAACCTACAAGTGCCAACATTTATGTGAACTTCTGCAACAGATTTGTGAAGAACTGTCTGAAGAATATTTGATGTCTATTGTAGAAAGAATGTCATGAGTGTGTTCAGCTGTTATATCTGCCAAAGCTGCTACTTTCTGTCCAAAGTTTAGACACATTTTGGTCTATAAATTGGTTCCATGAGTTCTTATTTAACTCCTGTGCTTTAATTTCAGAGTCAAAGAGACATTAAACTCAGTCATTTTCAATAAGTACCTGGAAAAGTTGTGGTGTTGGCTGGTAGTGGATATATACAGAGAGAGAGAGAGATAATAACAGAATATCAAGAGAAGGTTCATCGCTGTAAAGTGTCATATTTGATATTCATTAAATGTAAAGTGACATTACAAACCTTTGAGATGTTTAACTGTTTTTGTTTTACTGATGATGAGTTTGGTGAGTAGCTCATGAAAATCCAGTATCTGAAATTATTAAAATTTTCATTTTAATATTTCAGTAAATTACTAGTTAAACAGTACCATTACTAAATTATTACTACATTTTAATAGAATAAAAAAGGCTTGAAATATCACTTTATGTGTAATGAATATAAGCTGTATGACATTTTACCTTTCTGAATTAAATTATGAACACAACTGAACTTTTTACAATATTCAAATTATTGGAGAGCCGTGTATGTGGAGGTTCTGTATCTTTCCAGTTTGCTGTTTTTGTTCATTTGCTAGTCTGCTCTATACGCTTCCAGTGTTAAGTGATACTTAGTTAAGTGATACTTTTCTGAATGTACAGTGCCAGTCAAAAGTTTGGACACACATTCTGGACATTCAGTGTTTTTTCAAAATTTAAAAAAGTTCTGCATTGTAGATTAATACTAAAGTCATCCAAACTATGAAGAAATACATCTGTAATTATTTAGTAAACAAAACAGTGTTAAACAAACCAGAATATGTTTATATTTTAATTATTCAAAGTAGGCACCTCTTGCTTAGATGGCAGCTTTCTTGGCATTTTCTCAGTCAGCTTTATGAGGTAGTCACCTGGAATGGCTTTCAGTTAACAGCTGCGCCTTGTCAGAGTTCATGACTTGCATTTCTTGCCTCTTAATGTGTTTGAGACATCAGTTGTGTGTCTACTTTAAAGAATCTAAAATCTAAAACATATTTTGGTTTGTTTAACACTTTTAAGTTTACTACATGATTCCTTATGTGTTCCTTCATTGTCTGGATGATGTTAATAATCATTTACATGTGGGAATGTAGAAAAAAATTAAAACATTGAATGAGAAGGTGTGTCCAAGCATTTGACTGGTACTGTACAGTGATAGATGACTTATCCATGGCAGTAGTTGGCTATAATTATTATTTTTTTTTTTTACAGCCATCAATAGACGTTAATTTAAAAGCTGTATTTGGAATGAGAGGACTAGAGTCATGGAATCATAGCAACAGTGTGCAAGCAGCTGATTTTCTGACTGGTTGCTTTGAAAGGTCAAACTGGGAAAATGTGTTAATAGTATTAAAAATGAGTGCTGTTAAGATTGTTTTTAACTTATTTTCATTCTGATCTGATGGTCAGAACATTACCCATTGAGATAAAATATAGAATGTACTGAACGTATGTATCTCCATCTGCCAGTACATTTAGACACGCTTTATGTCAAACATCATAAACAATGTGTTTCATATGGCATCAACAAGCTTATGCAAAGCACATAAGCACCGATGTGCTGTATGTCAACAATATGAATCACTCCAGGAACAGCATAGACAAACTATTGTATTATTCTAAAGTTTTACAACATTGTCCTGTTTTTATTGATGCAGTTTAATTTCTCATTGTGCTCTGAAATTAAGATATATAACAAATAATAATGACATTGTACTGTTTAACAAAGATTCCCATTTTAAACACACTAAAGTAGCCTCTTTTCACAGATATAAGAGCCACAGATGTAACAGTAGAAATCAAATACTGTTGGACAGTTCTTCTCAACACTGTTGCAGAAGTTCCCATGAATGTCTTGTACTTAAATCATGCTTAGCTGTCCAGTTCTGTCCAAACTGTCTTTATTAATACGGTGTTTTCTCTGCCATTTCTCTAATGCAAAAACCTTTACTTTTAAAGAATATAATAGTCTGTCACACCTCCAACATATGCCTCATCTGTCTTCATCTTTGTCCATGTGATCTATGTGTTTACGGTTACGTGTCTTGTCCATGTCATGTCTCCACCTCCTCCCCCGTTATGTCATTTTATAGTTCAGTCCTTCGTTTAATTATATGTCTGATTAGGCTGCTTTAGAGCCTTCTAGTGTTTCACAGATTTTTCCGTTATTATATTTTCAAGTATGTTATGCATCTCTATTATCTAATGTTCACCTTCATACTGCCACAGCCACAGTCTGTTTTCTTTGTTTTTGTAATAAATACTAGTGTTTTCTGGATCCCCGCTGCACTCCGATTCCTCCTCCAGCACCCACAAAGAATCTAACACTGTCTTTCATATTTAATAGTTTTTTTTCTCACCATTAAGATAGTAATATGCTACTTTCTGCAATGCAGTATTGTCCAGAGAGTGCCCTAGAGGATGTAGTAACAAAATGTATTGCAGCACTGTATTTTTCCAGCCATAGGATTTGTAAGTATCAGTTAAAGTTGGGACACCTATAGCACTTAACAAATGCATTGTTAACTGGAAAGGCCTTTTATAATAATTATGAAATGTACACAATTTTATAACCTGATAATATGTATGTGCAATTTTGGAGTTCTGTGCAAATCAATAACGACATCCTTTCATGTCCAAAATTCTTACAGTGGAAGGATGGACATAATCTGTGCCATACCTGTCAAGTCTCCCGTTTTGGCCGGGAAACTACTGTATTTTACCCCTCTTTCCCGGCATTATCCTGTATTAGTATTTTCCCGTAACTTTCCCGAATTATACTTAAAAAAAAATTCCCGTGCCTCTCAAACTGAAATGTCACTAACCTCGTGAGAACTGCCACCCAGGCTGCTGCATGTGGCAGTTCTCGCGAGGTTAGTGCGGACAGCGGTAACAAACCTGGAACAGGGAGAGATGGATGGATGCAATGAGAGAGAGGGCATTCCTGCTAAAAAAGTAAAGACTTCATGTAAACGTCTAGAGAAATGGGCCATCGAATTTATCTTTCTAAAGAGGAGCAGGATGGGGAGTTATGCATTCTGTAAGGTTTGTAACTGCGAGTTTAGTGCAGTTAGTTTAGCGGGGAAGTCAGCCAGCATGAAAGATCCGCCAAGCTAGAAACACAGAAACATGTGCAGGTGATGTTCGCATTTGTGACTAGCAAGACCACAGATACAGACCAGATCATAAATGCGGAGGTTGAAATGGCAAAGCTGTGTGCCAAAAACAACATTGCCTTCACCTTCTGTGATGACTTCAACAAGTGTGTAGCTGAGATATTCCTGAACTCACACGAACATATGTAATTGAATGAAATTATGAAACTGAAATGAATTATGAAAATGTGTAATTTAAATAAAATGTGTTTCACTTAAAGACAATCAATGTGTATATATGCTGAAAATATGTCAAATAAATAAACGTGCTTCAATTCCCTTTTGTGTTTTCATTTAGGCTGTATTATAAGACTTACATATTTAGGAATGTCCACAGCATTTCAGTGTCAACAAAGGTCGGCCTTTTAGATTCTGATCATCTAATTGTAAGTGGTTCACAGGTGGTTATTTTAGATTTCTTGTAAATCTGTCTGAAAATGTAAGGGATACTGAACATCAGTTGGGCTGGTGGGACGGCTCAAAACACGTGGCGGAAAATTTCCCTTATTTTTAAATCCAAAACTTGACAGGTATGATCTGTGCATATTATCTGGATCTGAACAAAGAATGGATCTATTTAGGTTAATCTTACTCTTGTTGGCAATGTTATGCATGTACAATGTGAACTCACACACACACACACACACACACACACAAATATATATACACACACAAGCTGATTTCATTCATTGGCCTATCTGTTCCTTTTTGCCACCTTTCTGTCCATATGTTTGTTCATTTGTCCAGTAGCCCATTAGGCCAATGAAATACTGACACTGAATACTGAAATTCAGATTATAGAGCTCTGGGTAAAATAAGAAGACCAAATGTCCGACCCAATCTCCAGGCCTGAGCTCCACTGAAAACCTCTGGTTTTTGTTGTTAAATACATTTTGATTATGATGTTTAACCATAAGGAATGTCCTCTGACTTGTGTTTGTTTGACCAAAGAAAAAACACACCTAGTCTATTGGCGTACTTGATTTCAGACAGATAAAGAGATGATCACTGAAGTCTGTTGCTGCACTGTGAGGAAGAACTCCCCCGCTTAAGAATGGTGGATTCAAGTTGCTGTGACATCCCAGAGATTTAGAGGATCATGGACATAAAGCCAGACACAAGGCTCACTGTGGAGGGAAGATTTGCACCCACCCCTGAAAGAGGACATCCACCATTAACTCCTCATGCTCCACAAGCACACTGCTCCCTTCCTTATCCCTGCAGGCTGAGTAAGAGCAGAGTGGAAATACAGTTTATGGAATCTCATTGTAAATGAAACTGACCTTGAGATTTGCTGATCTACTTGAGATGAAGATGGTTCTGCATGATGCTGAAAATTTACAATCTTCACAGCTTTTAAAATGTCAGTCATAACAAAGGTCACTTTGTGGCTGAGGACTGAAAATGTCAATTTTTGGTACAAGTACAAATCCTAAATCCTTGGTTTTTCATATGTCTTATGAATTACAGAATAACTGAGAAAGGCAGAAATAGTGAAAGAGAGAGTGAGAGAGAGAGAGAGAGAGAGAGAGAGAGAGAGAGAGAGAGAGAGAGAGAGAGAGAGAGAGAGAGAGAGAGAG
>BRDA01066762.1:0-21581 GCA_036984385.1 Crenuchus spilurus | reverse complement strand
CTTGGTTTTTCATATGTCTTATGAATTACAGAATAACTGAGAAAGGCAGAAATAGTGAAAGAGAGAGAGAGAGAGAGAGAGAGAGAGAGAGAGAGAGAGAGAGAGAGAGAGAGAGAGATAGAGAGAAAAGGGGAGGTTGTCATTGTTGGCAAGATTAAATGAGTATTTATTCTTTCTGTTATGGAGCCAGTAGACTGGTTGTTCTTTGCTCATCTTATCTGATCAGACACATTGCGAGTCGCTGACTGCAGACGCGAAATCAATGGCAGCATCTCCTGAGTGGGACACTGTTTGTGTTATTGACTGCAGCTGTTTAAGTTGCTTTTTGCACCTGTTAAAAGAATTACCACTCCATTTAGTGTTGGTGTAGGTGCTTTTACACAATTTCAATGTACAGGATGTTATCAATTGCAGCTGCAAGAGTCATATAACAAGAGTCATATAATAAAAAATCCAAAAGCCCAACTGGTATTGGATTTGTTTATCAGGTGGACATCTGTAATGTAACATTTTAAACATCTCCTCAGTATTCCAGGCTTCTGCATTATATGATCAGGCTTATTATTGTTTATTCACTTATACACTTAATATTGATTCATTTTCTTATTCTCCTTAA
The DNA here is from genome assembly GCA_036984385.1 of Crenuchus spilurus. Lineage (NCBI taxonomy): Eukaryota > Metazoa > Chordata > Actinopteri > Characiformes > Crenuchidae > Crenuchus > Crenuchus spilurus. Next base: position 20,965 of record BRDA01066762.1, on the reverse strand, counting down.
AACATGTGTGTATTGTATTGTTGAATATAAATAGTTACTTAGTCTATTAAATTAACAGAACATAACATCAGATCTTTAATGAACAGTAATACAGTGACTTGTAGCTGTAGCTGTGATTATAATCATTTCTTTAATAAGCCTCACTTTTACCATCCATCTAAAGCCCTATTACAATAGTTTATCAGGGGGACACCTTTGTAACATCCCCTCAGTGATGAAATTCCTCCATCCAGATGGCATTAATATATATATAATATATATATATAATATATATAATATATATATTATATATATATATATATATATAATATATATATAATATTACTATTTTTTATGAACCCAGATGTCTGCATCACATAATCTTATAATCATAGTTCATTTGTGTATGCAGCTGTGATTTTATACTCACTCCTTTAAAAACACTGCAATATTTTTTAGCTCTCTGGAGTCAGTGCTCCCGCCAGCAGCATATTATCAAAATTATGCAAAAATGCTTATATAACTCAGTGAGCTAAACATGCCCCGGAAACCATAAATGGTCTACTTTTTCAAATATATATAGCTTGAGTCTAAATATATTTTTTAAAGATATTTGTGAGAGGAGCTTAAATAAGCAGGGACATGTCTGTGAGAGCGAATCAGACAGCTGTGTTTTATTTTCCCAACAAATGACACAATCTGTCATTCATGTGATAATGAAATGGTAATTAAGAACATTTCATTGGTTGATTACCGGCTGTAGAATGTGTGGAATGTGATTGTGAACACAGACATCTCACCTGAAGTGAACATGAACAAAAGACCTCTCACCTCACACATATCTCATAAACATTCAATCTAGGAACCACTGAATGAGTCAAACATGTGTAAAGTCACATTTGTTAAGCTTTAGAAATAAAAAGACATACACTTTCTAAAAACTAAGCCAGCATCTCTGTTTATTCAGTTCAGAGCTCAAAAGTTTAGCTAGAAATGTTTAGAGTGTTTTTTCACAATATATCAGCACATCTGAAAATAGGTTTTTGGCAAGTCTAAGTTTAGAGCAGATTTAATCAAAATATAGATTTACGACACTCTTACTGTTTTGCAGCTGTTGTTGCTGAGTTGTATAAAAATATTTTAGATGGGTGTAATTTGTAAAAAACAATTGTAAAGACATGTCAGACTACATCAGTGTATCTGAAATACCCTCTGACTCCAAACCTGTATAACAAGCCAGTATCTTGTTTATCGTATGGATTTTAGTTTATTTTACCACCACATAATGCACATAAATGTTTTTTTTAAATCCATGCTTCAAAAGATTAAATACAGCTAGTAGTAAATATTTATTTTCCAACCCAAGTCTCCCAACAGAAGCAAAATGGTCAAATGAGCTCTGAGTTAGCTAAAAACAGTAGGTAATTCAGCCTGTAATTTACTCTGAGGGGAAAAAACATGTGACATGATGCATTCAGACATAAATAAAATCACAGGTTTAGCTCCTGTAGAACAAAGAAATGCCACAGGACCCCATGTACATTTAATTTAATCTGATTAATGCTAACTTTTCTTTTTCTTCCATAAAATGCTCTCCCAGGTAGAGTACCTAGACCAAGTAGCTCAAGTAGATGAGTGACTCTTCAAAAGCATTCATATTTTTTGGTTTGCAGTTCATGACAGTGTTTGGTGAGTCTAGGCATTAAAACACTGAATATGGCTAGTAGTAGTGGCCAAAAGTTTTTATTTTCCATTGAAACTAAAATGACTAGATGGACTAAAATGATCATATGAGGTAAAAAATGGTAGGTAATTCAGACTATAAACTCCCATGAGGGATTCTCTGAAAGACTAAATATGACTAGAAGCAGTGGACAAAAAAATAATAATGAATTTATAATGTGAAACATTTTCCTGGAGATTTGCATCTATATACGATTAAAATAATCAAACAAGCACTGAGGTAGCTACAATAATAATGATTTATACCTGTATTTCTCTCAGGGAATTAGGGGAAAAAACAGATATAGCAGATCTGGACATAAATAAAACTATAGAGGAGCTCCTTTAAAAGAAGGAATAACCCCAAAACCCCCTTATACATTTAACCCAAAAATTACCACCACTGAAAGTGTGGAACATTGAATGAATGTAACCTTTTTGGGCTGAACCGTTGCAAGCTACACACTGGGATGAGGTCAGGTTCAGACCTTGAAACAGTTTCACTGTTGGCTTTTCCACTCCCTGGAGGCTGCATGTATATCATCCTCAAACAAACGGTTCACCTTTTTACAAACACCGCAGCCTGCCCGAGGCCTCAAATCCTATTAAGCCGCTCTCGCTCTCTATGTGTCCCTCCCTTTCTCCAGCAGGCAGCTAGAGCCATGCGAATATGGAAAGTATGAAAGCAGCAGCTGCGTTTGCCTTCTCCCCTGGAGCAGTGCGCATTTCTGGAGAGAGCAAGGGAGGAGGGGTGGCTGTATTTGCTAGAGACAATTAGCATAATCCCACTGGGCAGAGACAAATACTCAGATATCTGTTGTTTTTGCCTTTGTCAATGCAACTCACTGTAATAATAATATGATCATCTTTGATAAGAAAATTGGCAGTCAGACAACAATATATAACGTTGAAGACGTTAGCAATGGCAGATGCAGGCAGCTGTGTGCTTGAGGATAGGAAACAGGCCTTGTGACTGGTTGCTAGCCTGAACTCTTGAGCAAGGCATCCAACTGCTACCTGGGCATCATGCATATGACTGCACACTGGGAAGGTTTGCTCACTGCCCCCTAGTGTGCTTTTCAGTGCACTGATTGGTTAAATACAGAGGTCATTGTGCAAGCACATTGGTCAATGAGTGTGCAATTTCACTTGCACGGTCATATCACGGACATGGCTTGGATTGGATAGCTTTATGATTAGCAGAATTTCAGTCTTAAAGCATTACTCTAACTGCAAACCTACACTTTAATTACTTACAAAAATGCTCAAAGCTTGTTTTTGTAGGTACACAACACACACAAAAAGATTTCATCTCCAATCACAGCATCAGAGTAAAGAAAGCCTAGTGTGGCAAAGCCTTTATAGTACCAACTACAAAGGCAAGCTCTCATTAAAGATCAGATATAACCACTAATCCGTGATTTTACAGATATGAGACATAAGACGATAAGATCCACGTCTAAGAAATACTATTAACACATTCCAAGAGTTCTGCTGTGAATAATACCATAAAAAATCAACTTTTATAACTAAGCAGCTCACTGTGGTCAACTTTCTCAGCACTTTTTTATTGAACACTAAGCTGAGCCATGCAAAGTTACTTATTAAACTCAGAAGTTTCAAGATCAATATTTCATTTCACAGACTCCGCGTTGGTAAATAAATTAAAACACAAAAGGCGCGTCAGGGCAACCTGCCAGAAATTAACAAAATATTTATTGAGGGATATGTTTTGATAGAGCATAACGCATGTTACTGTGTACAGTCATTAAAAGTCTAAGCAAGGCTTTGAATTATTTATCAGTTATTTTCAGAGCCCTGCATGGAAGGTTAACAGCAAACAATTACAGCTTTTAAGAAAAAAAATAACTCATACAAAATGAAATGCTAAAATCAATGTTCTAGTGTAGTTAAGATGCACAATTTGAAATATCTCTACTTCCTCCCAGTGTTAAGAAAAGACATTTTAAAAGTTTGGGGTCACCTAGAATTCAGTGTCATTTTTCAGTTTTATTTATTTTATATTTTTCCGTTTTTTTTTAGACTGTGATGCTGCTGCTCAGTATTCTAAGGTAGAAGAGTGAGGTTGCAAAGGGTTTAGTACAACTGTTTAGTATATTTTTCTTGCAAGGCATCATAGGATGTATGGTTAATGTAAATACACTACAGTGTGTATTTAATAAACATCCTCAAGAAATAAAAACTTAATTCCAAAAAAGTTGGGACACTGTACAATTGTAAATACATGTAAATAAAGCAAAATGCAAGTATTTGAATTTGCAAGTCATTTAGACCCATGTTTTAAGATTAAAATTCACCAATTTGCCAATGTGATTTTTCACACAACAGAATATGACATCCGCATTTAACCCATTCGTGCAGTGAAACACACACACACACACACACACACACACACACACAAGTGAAGACACTAGGTTGTGAGAATTTGTGACCGAAGCAGTGGGGAGCAGTTAGATGCCTTGCTCAAGGGCACTTCAGTCATGTCCTGTCTGGGGATCGAACCGGCAACCTTCTGGTCACAAAACTAGATCTTTACCACTAGGCCATGGCTGCCCCCCACTGAAATGTGAAAAAGGCAAGATTCACAACATTAATCACATATCAGATGTGGAAAGTGAGATTTTATGAAAAAAACAACATTACTTTATATGGAAATTGATGGCAACAATGCATCGCAAAAAAGTTGAGACAGATGCATTGTTGAGACAAAAAATGCATCTAAAGATTTGTGAAATTTCAGAAAAATGATAATCAAAGTAAAATCTCAGACTTTGAATATTCAACCATCTACAATACATTGTCATGCTTTCTGTGTTTCTTTTTGTGTTTATGTCTGCCATTGTCCTGCCCCCGTCATGCCCAGCTCATCAGTGTCTGCAACTGCTTCAGCCCTTGTGTGTCATTAGCTGTGTAATCAAGATCCCTATTTATACCCTCTCATCTCTCAGTCTTGTCCAAGTCATTGTCCATAATAATGTTTAGTGTAGTTTTTCTGTGTCAATGCTCTCTGTGTGATGTATATTTTGTGCTTATGTTTTGTTTGCTTTGTGTTCATTTTTATTAAATAATCCTTCACTGCAAAGCCTTCCTGTCTCTCATCCCTGACATACATAATATCATCAAAAGATTCAGAGCATCTGGAGAAATCCCTGTGTGCAAGGAACAAGGCTGAGAATTAATGTTGGATGCTCAAGATTTTTGGACAATTCAGCATCATTAGGAAATCACTGCAGGGGCTCAGGAACACTTCCAGAAATAACTGTCTGTGAACACAGCAATCCACAAACACTAGTTAAAGCTGTATGATGCAAATAAGATGTCAACACAATCCAGAAATGCTGCCGTCTTCTCTGGGCCAAAGGTCATTTAAAATGGACTGAGATAAAATAGAAAACTCTGTGGATCACAATTTGAAAATATTTTTATAAATCATGGACACAGTTCTACCATAAAACATATAAACAGAATTTGTTTACTTTATCATAGTCTTGAAATGGCTAGAAAACAGAATAATCTTTTCTTCCAAATTAAAAGTATCACATACATTACTGAATAATTCACACTCTCGAATAATCCACACACCCTGATAATTCAGGAAAAAAGAGTTTTTGCTTCAGGCACTGTTATAATTACAAAAAAATGAACATGAAATGAAACATAATAGGAAATTTTAAACAGGTTTAAAATGACATAAAAACAGATTTTGTTTTGTCATTGAAAATATACAGTTCAGTAGGTGGCCCCAAACTTTTGAGTAGTAGGATACAGTGGTAACCCTACTTATGAGTTTAATCCATGCAGGAGCTGAGCTCGTTAGCTGGAATGATCGTTAGCTGGATGCATTTTCCCCATAAGAATACATGTAAAACTGATTAATCCATGTCAGCCGGCCAATATACAGTATACTTTAATATGCTAAATAATGTGTTTATATGGGTTTTTTAAAACATAAACGTGACGATGACAATGCTCGTGTAGGCTGGCCGCTAATGAGAGGGAGACCGAATGTACTCGTGTAGGCTGGCGGCTTCATGGTTACACTTATCATATGAAAAGTAAAAGTAAAATGTATGTAACTTTCTTGTTCACTACATTTTGCTACCTTAGCGTCACTTTCAACAGGCACTTTCACTTTGTATTGACTGACCTCTTCTTCTACGCTACAACCGCAGCGCCCCTAGCGGTTTGGCATAATTGAAGAAATGTACGCTACTCGTTAGCTGGAATATTACTCGTTACCTGGAACAAAAATATTCCAAGATCTCGACTTGTTACCTGGAATACTCATTAGTAGGGATGCTCGTAAGTAGGGTTACCACTGTACAGTATATGTACAAAGCACTGGGCTAATTTCTAGTGTGAATAAAAAATTATTTTTGGAAAGAAAAGCAAGTAAAATATGTGTTTCATGTCACTGACATTTTTCAGTTTTTCATGCTCTTGTCAGATTTTTTTGTTTTTAAATGACTATCTAGAGCGTATTCTAACTATCACTACTTTCAATTTCCAGAAGCGACAGTCAATTTGTGAGTCAGCTGTAGAGTGTCCCTTGCTAATAACAGAGCTTTGCTACTTTACAGTCACATTTCCTTATCAAGTCTTTCTCTTTTCCAGATGAATTGGTCAATGAGTCTCCTGAGATGAGTCAGTGTGTTACAGTTTTAAGACTTGCACATTGATAGACTGCTGTAATTTGTATGCACCTTTTGCTGTGCTTTTATTGCTATTGATTTTTTTGTCCCCTCCACCAGTTCCCAAAGGAGTCATGAGTCAAAGCAGACAGTAGTTTTTCCTCAGTCGAGTGAAGGAGATATTGGTACAGAACATTTGCTGTCAATTCAGGTGCCACTAAAAGCAGAACAAAGACACAACAATGAAAGGCTTTTGTTGCACAAAGAATTGACCACTACAGGGTATGTAGTGTTATAGAGAATAGCACAAAAGCAAGATTTTGAGGTGCTTAAAAGATTTTAACTTACTGTGAGAAAATCTATATGGTCATTATTTAAGTATTATCGGGAAGATCTGGAATTTAATGTAACGGCAGAGGACAGACCGATGCCTCAGATGATATTGGAAGCCATCCTTGATTAAATTCTACACTTGTTGTGTCATATTTTTAGAATTAGTGTCAATAACAACCTCAAATGTATTTTTTATGATGGTCCTTTAAAAACAAAACCAATTTAATACTATTATCCTTATAGTACTGCAGCAGTCAATAATATACCAGTGAACAATTGTGTGACAATATATGGGTGAACCTCAACAAAGCAAGCAAGCAGATACCAAACAAAAACAACAACAAAGAGGACAAAACTTAAATCCCTAAAGGCTTGTGATAAGCTTTGCTCCATCTGAGGTGTATATCTGATTTATAAGGCAGCTTCTCTGAGACTGCTTGTGTCTTCCAAGGGATGAAAGCTTAATTAACTTCATATCTGTTTCTGCTTATTGTCACTGCCACACAGCCACTTTCCCCAATACACAGTCTAATATGAGTGTATGTGTAGGCTTGTGGATGCATTGCTGTATACTCTTCAAAAGAAAGATGTCAAGAAGGATTCTTTGGAACAATACAAGTACCATTTTTTTGTTTTTCAAAGATTGCTTTCAAAACTGGTGCGAACACTGAAGATCACAGTTCTCAAACCTCTTCACAGTTTGGTGTTGGTGGAAAAATATTGTTGGTATTGTCCAGTTGATAGAAAGGGCTTCAACTTTAGAGCATCATTTCCTTTGCACATCAGTGCTGCAGTCACATTGTTGCTGGAGCACAATTTGCTGCTAATAACAGCCGATGAGCAAAGCATTTGATTTCATCACATCAGTATTTCCATTTGATTGGACTTGTTTGGAGAAATTCACATATCTAAACTAATTGAGTTAGTTTAATTGGCTTAACTCTAATTAAGTTACTAAGTAGAGAGAAGGGCCCTGAGTGACTCAGCAGACTAAGGTGCTGACACTATGAACAGAGGATTGCAAATTCAAATCCCGGTCATGCTGACATCACAAGCAACAGAGGAGGCTTGTACTAGTCTTCACCTTGATACAGTCATGAATATGAATGATTGGGAGAGCCCTAGGAGATGGGTGCCAGATAGCAAGATTATTCTGGCCCATATCTGGCCCTCATCCTCCATTTTAATTTGGGCTACTTGCCACATGGATTGATGGCACTTGGGCGGACTGTTCCCAGTTGCAAGATGTGGGCCACATTTACAACAGATTACTGCCACGTATCAGCCAAAGGTGAAGCACTCACAGCTGGGCCAAATCTGAAACAGAAACTGGCCACTTATGGCTCATATAGATAATGCTGCCATATCTCTGCCAGAAGTGGACCGCATCTGCTATGGTACATGTGGGCCAAAAGTGTATTTTCAATATGTGGACCACATTTGGCTCACATGCAGTTTGCCAATGTCGACAGTGGGCCAGCAGTGCCATTTCTCAGCCAGAAGTGTTGCACATCCATATGCTATCTGGGTGGGCCTATTGGACCCAATTGAAATTAGGTCAGAAATGGGAAAAAAATCTTAAATAATAAATCTGGATTTTATGTAATTATATATTAATAAAGTAATAAGATTTTATCACAGGGAAATGTGGTTTTTTTTTTTTGGCTTTTCTATTCTTCACTGTAGCAAAAACTGATGAAAAATTTGGTCCAGCTCTGTTTAGGTGACATTTTCTAAATCAACAGCGATGTTTTTCTGTTTTTTTGTTGTCTGAAAACATCAAATGGCCCACATTATCTGTTTCACTGTGCCTTGTAATTTTTCCAGCACTTCTGTCCCCCTGTTGTTAATTTCACATATATTTTTTTCATTCTCCTCAGTCCTGTCCACCTCTTTAAACTATCCAACCACTGTTAACCCATCCAGTGAATCAAAATTGGCCTCTAAACTTTCCATTTTCAGTGTGCTGCAAACTAGCTAAATATCAGTTTTAATTTTATGGTGCATTAATACAGGATTTAGATGTTTTGAGGAGGTCAGAGGTGAGCATATATTACATATTTTACAATGGCTTCAAACGTGACTCAGCAAATCAGACCTTATTACTGGAACTCTATATGTTATAAAAAGAAATATAGGCTGAAAACGAGTGCCACATCAAAAAATAAATATTTTCAACAACTTTATTGTTGTTTGTAACTTAGTTAAAAATGGTAAACTTTATATTCATTACATGTAAACATATTTCAAGCTCATGAAAATCAAAAATCCAGAATCTCAGCTTATTAGAACATTTCATTCTGAGTAAACAGTCTCAGCATTAAAACAAAAAGGCTTTAAATATGTCACTTTATGTGTAATTAATATAAAATACTGTATATTTCAGTTTTTTTCATTGAATTCTGAATTCTTTTTTCACAATATTCACATTTTAATGACACACTCATATTTATAAACAGCTTCACCTACCACTTCATTATGTACACATACCTTCTATCAACATTCACTGTCAATTTTATCAGCTTCACTGAGCATATAGATGCACTTTGTAGTTGTACAATTACAGACTGTAGTTCATCTGTTTCTCTGTGTACTTTATTAGCATCCTTTCATCATGTGCTTCAATGATCAGGACTCTCACAGAGAAGCTATTATTTGGGTGGAGGATCATTCTCAGTACTACAGTGACACTGATGTGGTGGTGGTGTGTTAGTGTGTTGTGCATGTATGAGTGGATCAGAAAAGGAAAACATAGCTTGTTTTTGTCACTAATGGAAAGATTTGTATATCTGCAAAATTCCACACCAATCAAAGAAATCCCTTGCATGGTATGTACACACACCAGAATGTGATACACTTTAGTTCTAGTGTGTAACCATGCAAAGCAACGTCATAACAACACAAATTCTGATTTGAGTTAGGTGTGAAACATTCTAAAGAACCTTTATAAAGAACATTTTTTCATTTCTCATATATAATGTAAAGGTTCTATACAGATTAATCGCAGGGATTACAAAGGATTTGTCTTTTGCATTTAATCCATCTGTGCAAAGAAAAACAAAGACAGATACACTAGCGAACACACACACCAGGGGGCAGTGAACACATGGCCCTATACATGGTGCATGGGGAGCATTTGGGGGTTAGGTGTTTTGCTCATGGGCACTTCAGTCATGTCCTATTGCTCAGGAGAGTGATCACACTTCCTTAACCTTCCGCCACCCAGAAGCTGAAAATAAGTTCAAGTCAGTAACCACTGAGGGATGCCGGAGTGTGTGAACAAAAAAAAACTTGAGCGTGATAAACTGCTGTTATTTTACTTCCCTGCCTTTGTCTGACAGTGTATAAGAGGATCAGGAAGGCAGGCCAAATCAATCCAAACTTAGCATTTTAATGTGATTAGCACCAATTTCCCCCAGATAATCCATGTCAATAAAGTGGAGAGGAAAAAAAAACTAAGCCACATAAACTGTCAGCAAAATCCCAAAAGAGAGAGAAAAATCAAGTCTGCAAAAAAAGAGAGAAAGAGGCAGAAGATAGAGAGGGGACAGGGGGCAGTGCTGGCACTGCTAAAACTGCAGCTACATCAAACTAGGACAGAGCTGAAAGAACACTTACAGCCCATCCATCAAGCAATATTGCTTCAGCCTCACACAAGACATGTTCCTTCCACGCCTCACTACTCTGCTCTCAACACATTGTTCAGAGGGGGAGAGGGGGAGGGAAAAAACCACTGTAATTAAACCAGACCAGCTTTTAATTAAATCCTGTGTAGGTTAATTAGGAAAATTATCTTTAAAGCAAATTCCATCTTTACAGATGTTCTTGCTGTGCCTTTGTAAAGGAAAGAGGGTTGGAGGGTGGAGGTTGGGGTGTGGGTGGGTTGGGGGTCTAAGGTGGAGGGAGGGCTGAAGAGGGAATCTAAAGGCTGGTCATCCATTGCTCAAATGTAATTTCCTCTCATTGTCCAGCATAGTGAATTTCATTAGCTGAATTGAAAGTGTAATGCAATAAGAGACTGGCTGTTTCTCAGGTTCTTTTCTGCTGTCTGTAGCCTAGAGGGAAAGACACTAATCTCACTATCTGACGCATTTGGTCAAAGCCTCTGGCCTACTGCCAGACAAACACATACACACAAACATGGACATAACCTTTATTATGTCAACTTTCAGTGAATAAAAAAAGTAAAATAAAATTGTTGCCATATTCCATCAACCAAAATAATTTCACTTAAGCATTATGCAACAGGAACAGTGATAATAATCAGGTTCAAGTTAGAAAAGTCAGAAAAAGATACTCTCTCCAGGTTGGGAGGATGTCCTTGCCTCAAGTGAAGGTGTTTAAGTATCTCAGAGTCTTGTTCATGAATGAGGGTAAGAGAGAATGGGAGATCAACAGGCAGACTGGTTCAATGTCTGCAGTGAGGTGAAATCTGTCCTGGTTTGTTTTGGTGAAGAGAAAGCTGAGCCAGAAGGCAAAGCTCTCTGTTTACTGGTCGGTCTATGTTCCAACCTTCACCTGGTCCTGAGCTTTAGGTGGTGACTGAAAGAATCACGGATACAAGTGGCTGAAATCAGCTTATTTGTATGGTGTAGGGGGCAGCTGTGGTCTAGTGGGTAAGGATGTGGTCTGGTGACCTGAAGGTTGCCGGTTCGATCTCTGGGCAGGTCACGACTTGCCCTTGAGCAAGGCACCTAAACCCTTAATTGTAAGTCGCTTTGGATAAAAATGTCTGCTAAATGCCTCAAATGTAAATGTAAAAGATTAGCCCTTAGAGATGAGTGAAGAGTTTGGACATCCGGGAAAGACTCAGACAAAGAGTAGAGTCACTGCTCCTCCATGTCGAGAGGAGCTAGTTGAGGTGTTCCAGGCATGTCCATCTGGAAGGAGATCCCGGGGAAGACCCAGGACACGTTGGAGAGATTATATCTCTCAGCTGGCCTTGGAATCCTCTCATATGAGCTAGAAGAGGTGGTTGGGGAGAGGGACGTCTGGTCCACTTTGCTTGAGTTGTTACCCCCATGACCCATGGGGGTAAGCAGATGATGGATGGATGGAAGTTAGAGAAATTAGTGTATGTCAATTTCTCCTGGATTTGTTCTACTTCTCCACTAAAAAAGTACTTATCCCCTTATATAATCCTACCTAAAGTTGCACCATGAATCAAATTTGGTAATTAATTCTATAATCTAACTTTCAATACTTTCTAATACAATGATTCAGAGCTACCATTCATTCATGACTCTGACCAATCATAACCCTCCACCTGCATATATCAAGAACTAACCTGCCTACTCACCATGCTGCCTTTAGTTCCTGACATTGCAACTCTCCCCTCCTTCCTCTCCTCCACCTTCAGCATGGTCCTGGTCCTGTTTTCTGGGGCTTGACTACATCCCCTGCCTTTCTTGTACACAGCAGAACATGCAACAGTGTGATGCTCTAATATCCAGACCAGAGATTATGCCAAAAATACTTCTGATCCTTATCAACAACTAACATGTAAAACTACTCAGATGGGTTAATTGTACAAGGTGTCCTGGGGTAATTTCTTATTTTACAGGACCTCATTGGTGATTTTTGTTATGTTTGAAAATGCAATGTCTGTGTTTTAATCCCTCAGAGAAGATTACAGTCTGACTGTTTTTAAGTTAACTCAGAGCTCATCTGATAATTTCAGTCCTGTCCAGATACAATGATTTTCCATTATTGTGATGGAAAATACAAAAACTTTGGCCGCTACTACTAGCCATATTTAGTCTTTTAAAGCATGGAGCCACCACAAGCCTTCACAAATCACAAAGCAAAATATTATGATTGCGTTTGAAAGGTCACTCAATAATCTATGTAGTCCTGGGATTATGTGGAGTTAAAATAAACTAAAATCCATAAGAAAGATGAGATAGTTTTCGTCCTGGCCGTGGAACACTGGACCAACTTTATACCCTTCATAGAGTGCTCGAGGGTTCGTGGGAGTATACCTAACCGGTCCACATGTGTTTTGTGGATCTGGAGAAGGCATTCGATCGTGTCCCTCGTGGTATTCTGTGGGGGGTGCTTCGGGAGTATGGAGTCCGGGGTCCTTTGTTAAGGGCTGTTTGGTCCCTGTATGATTGGAGCAAGAGTTTGGTCTGCATTGCCGGTAGTAAGTCAGACCTGTTTCCGGTGCATGTTGGACTCCGACAGGGCTGCCCCTTGTCACCGGTCCTGTTCATAATCTTTATGGACAGGATCTCAAGGCGCAGCCAAGGGCCGGAGGGAGTCCAGTTTGGAGACCATAGGATTTCATATCTGCTATTTGCAGATGATGTTGTCCTTTTGCCATCTTCAAGCCAGGACCTTCAGCATGCACTGGGGCGGTTTGCAGCCGAGTGTGAAGCAGCTGGGATGAGAATCAGCACCTCTAAGTCTGAGGCCATGGTTCTCGACCGGAAAAGGTCCAGGTGGGTGGAGAAGTCTTGCCTCAAGTGGAGGAGTTCAAGTATCTCGGGATCTTGATAACGAGTGAGGGAAGAATGGAGCGTGAGATTGACAGACGGATTGGTGCAGCCTCCGCAGTAATGCGGTCGCTGCAGCGGTTCGTTGTGGTGAAGAAGGAGCTGATCCAAAAGGCAAAACTCTCGATTTACCAGTCAATCTACGTTCCTACTCTCACCTATGGTCATGAGCTTTGGCTAATGACCGAAAGAATGAGATCGCGGATGCAAGCGGCTGAAATGAGTTTCCTCCACAGAGTGGCTGGGCGCTCCCTTAGAGATAGGGTGAGAAGCTCGGTCACTGGGGAGGAGCTTGGAGTAGAACCGCTGCTCCTCCACATCGAGAAGAGCCAGCTGAGGTGGCTCGGGCATCTGTTTCGGATGCCCCCTGGACGCCTACCTAGGGAGGTGTTCCAGGCATGTCCCCCTGGGAGGAGGCCCCGGGGAAGACCCAGGACACGTTGGAGAGACTATGTCTCTCGACTGGCCTGGGAACGTCTCTGTGTTTCCCCCGAGGAGCTGGCTGAGGTGTCTGGGGAGAGGGAGGTTTGGGTTTCCCTGCTCAGACTGCTACCTCCGCGACCCGACCCCGGATAAAGCGGTTGATAATGGATGGATGGATGGATGGATGTCACAAAAACATCCAGGTTAAAAAAATACAACCCATCAGAAACTCACTTAAAATAAAAACATCCTGTATTTATTTTAATGCTGTCCAGATGCAGGAGTATCAACACTAAGGAGATGTGTAAAATGTTGAAAACAAGACATTCTCCTGATAAACTTATCCAATCTGAATAGGGCTTTGTACTTCATTTCTTAAAAATCCACTTTCTGCAAAATTTGTTTTAGGGGCTAATTCAAATAATTATGTTTTTTTGATTTTTTCAGGATGATCATATCATGAGTTACAAGGACTGTTGGTTAACCATTGTTAAATTTAGAGTTACTTTAATGGTACGTCTACAACATATTCATGCCTTGTAATCACATAGTTTTGTTGTGGTTGCCACCATGATGAGTACCTCACGCATCTAACGCTTTGCACATGAACTCGGAAGAGCAGATAAGGTATTAAGAAAAATTTGACTCAACAATTTTTTGACCACTGGCCTTGTTGGATTCACTGCCAAACCTGTCATTTCATGATATTTACATATACTTAATTCATAATCCATCTCCTTAATGAAAAGACAAAATTAGAAAGCCTATAAAAGAACAGATGCATACAAATACTTCACAGCAGGCTGGATATTCCTTGTCAAAGCAAAGCTACATGACTTAACTGTACATCATAACGTTAGCATAGCATTTATTTGGAGCTTAAACTTCTAAAGAAAAGTTGGTTGTAACTTGACAACCCTAAAAGTAATTTAGAACAAATCTAATAACAGGAAAAAGCAAGTAAATTCACAAACAAATTAGCTACCCAACTAGCTAACCTAATTAGCTTAGTTAATGCTAACTTAGTTGTTAACCAAGAGTTACTTGTCAGAGATAAAATGTGCACTGCAAAGTCAACTGTTTTTGGTTGGTGTCCAGTTTGGCAAGCCATTTTTCCTTCCAGTCTGTGTCTTTGGGAAGTCTATAAAATGATAATCCTATATCCCCTTTCTTGTTGTCACACCCCACGGCACAACATATTGAAGTCATGAAAGACTCTGAATGAATCAGAGCGTAAGTGCCCACTATGGCGGCAGTTTCGTTTGTGACGTCACCTGCAACCCTTAAATAGTAGTGTACACAACATTTCAAGTCACATACACTTTTAAAAAGCTTCTAAATGTGCCCTTAAACAGAAGAAAAAATCATTTTACATGTGAAGTATCTAAAAAACTGACTATTCTCATGTGGAATATGTGATTTTCTCTAAACTGAATTGTTTCTTCGCTGTTGTTCTATCCAAGCTTGCAAAATTTTTTATGATATAGTGCATTTGTGAGCAAATGGAATATAAAACAATCATTGTTTCTTTTCTAGTAACATTGTAATAACCTGTTAACATTAAATGTTTAATGTAAACAACCTTGGATATAAAAAACACAGAGTTTGGTGTGATTTGTGCCCTTTCCTCAAGTATAAAGGTCATTAACATATCCTCTAGTCCATAGACCTTGCGGGGCTGGTTGTCACATTCATGACAGAAATGGTTGTCACATGTGTCACTAGATTTTAGAGGGCATTGTTCTTAAACATGTTGTTATACGTGAATATGGGATCTGTAAATACAATTTAATAAAAATAAATGTAAATAAAGATAAACCTTATGAAATATTTCATGAGTTTATATTGAGAACATATTCATTCTGGAGTGGTTAATTTTGGTTTCAAGGGTAATAACACAGTGTTGGTTGTAGTTGTAACAAAAACATTCAAAATTCATTTGCAGAAAGGTTGGGCCAGCACTTAAAAATGCAATGAAACCTGAAGTCATTATTCAGCATTTGCATTTTTATTTAACAGACATAATGACAAAGAAAAGATGTTCAGTGTATTCAATGACAAAATGAATTGTTAAATATAAACACATTAAAAAATTGATTCCCCAGTAAAAAGAGGCAAAATAAGACTGTAAAGTACAAGTAACAGGGATCACAAAAGTTCACAACAGTTGCACAATTAGAAGAGTAATAGCTGAGCTCATAAAGATTGAGTAAAACAGGAGCAAAAGGTTTAGTCTTTGCAAACAAGAATGGGTCATGGTTCACAGCTTAGTGCCAAACATGATTAGAGAATCATCAGTCAGTTAAAAGACAATGTTTCTCAGTTCAATACTGCAAAGAATTTAGGTCCACCGTTCATTATCTCATGAAAAGATTCACGGAGTCAGAGGAAATCTTGACGTGTAAAGGCAAAGGATAGAAAGTGCAGCGAAATGTGCATGACAACCAAATTATTTTGTTTGGTTGAAATGCCATATTACCATGATGGACATCACCATATGGGATTAGGAGAGGAGTACTTTGGAAAATAAAACAGAACATGTATTATACAAAGAGGAAGCCATATAATAATTGAAACAACTTAAACATTACTCTGTGGGTATAACATTACAAAAAGAAGACACAGTGGCACCAAACATGAATCACACAAGCATTGGGGAACAATCAATGACCACCAAACACGGACACGAAACGAGAGCTTAAATAACAATGTAATCAGAGGGGAGAAAGAAGCAGCAGAGGTGTGTGATGAGACGAGACACAAGACAGGTGAAAGCACTGGCAAGGGCATGATGACATGACTAGGGTAGGGAAAAGGAGACACAACACAATCCTAAACACACGCACACAAGGCCAAACATACACAGAAAACACGTGATGACAGGCAGCGGATGAGACAGAGGCGGGGCATGACTGTCTGCTTGACTGAGAGTCCAGATCTGTGTCCTGTTGAAAATGTATGTCACATCATGAAGAAGACAATTAGACAACAATGACCAGACAGTTGAGCAGCTAAAGTCTTGTTAACATCAAGAATGGGCAACAATTCCACTTACAAATCTGCATCAATTAATATCTTCAATTCCCAAATGATTAAAAAGTGTAATTAGTGGCCAATTAACCCACCCCTTTTATCAACTCTCCCTATCACCATCACTTGCAATGTCCCTGACTCTCCTGGGAGGGGGCAGACGAGCACAGGCCTCCTCTGATACCACTGACATCAAGTCCCTTTTTTCCCAAACTGCTAGCGATACATCGCTGCTGGGCAGCTAGCACACTCAGAGATAAGTGCAGATCCCCAGTCCTCATGGATTACCTTGTAGACGCTCATGTCAATTGACATTGTTTTTTATAGTGCTAGGGAGAGTACGCCATCTTGCCCACCCAAAAAGAGAGAGCACGGCCAATTCTGCTCTCTCGAGGCCCTTGCTGTCGATGGCACTCTAAAATCAACATGATTCAAATTCATAATTCATGAATCAAACTTGCTACCAACTTTTTTGAGTGTGTTTGCAGCCATCAATTTGTGAACATTGTGCACTTAAAATTTTTTGTCTTACTTCCATTAAATAAAAGTTTGATTGAACAAACAAAAGACAAATTTCAGTTTAAATTGGATTTGTAGAACGTGTCCCAACTTTTCTCGGAATGTGATTTGCACATGTAATATGTTGTTGTTCTACTGACTTTGTGCAGGACATTCTGAGCTTTTGAAAGATCTTTTAACTATTTGGTTTGTGAAATAAAAGAGCCGGAGTAAAAAGTGCAGCATGGTCCCCTAAAGCACAAAATGTCTTTTCAATGTATTGGAACATGGTGCAGTAAAGGAGGGTGCAATTGCAACTTGCAATCTGAAGCATCACTTGACCCAAACCTCCTGCAATAACCTTTAAGATTCCTTGTGTAATCCTGCACTTTTGGGACTCAATCCAAGAGCTGGAAAAATAACTGTCAATTCTGTACCCATTTGGTGTGTCTGACCTTTAGTTAGCTCTTTAGCATTAGCTCAGATGAGGTCAAAATGAGACCACCCTCCACCAATTATGCCCATTATTCAGAAGCCTTCGCCCATTGTAGAGCCATATCAAAGATGCCTTAGGCAATGCAAGCTTCTATTGTGTTCTTTTAATTGCAGAGCAGCTTCCCCTGCTTTGTATGGACCAGTTCTAAGAAAAGGTCAATACACGGAAGAGATCTCGATAATGGGACTGCATCTAATAATGTGCCAATATGTAGTCTTGATTAATATTTTTAGCTTTTATTTGTAATTAATTTATGGTTATTTATCAGATTAACTGTTGAAATTATAGGTCAGAGTGTGCATAATAGAATGACTAAGAACACCTTTAAATCATTTGAATGAGCATAAAAGCTTATAATTGATATCACAGAGGTGCAAGTGGTACCATTTCTGTGTACAAACCGACAAAAAAGTCTATTCAGACCTATAGAGAAAGTCTATTCTATTCTTTTTCCTTTTTAATTTTCTCTTTTTCCTCAGGGACTAATTCATCCTAACAATAGGGGCTAACACAATGAGGGAAATGTTAGGTAATACTCATAGATTTTTTTTTTCCAGTTCCATTCTAAGCCCAACTGCTGGGCACCTGTTCAATCTATTGGTGTCTGTCTAGCCATTTCAGTGTTTTTCATTTTAAAAGTCCCTCTTCAGACATAAGAAGTCTCATCAGTGGGTGACCAGAGCTCTCCCCAGAGATGACTTTGTTCACTGTAGCACATCTGAAATACCAATAGGTTGTCTTCGGCTAGCTGACAGAGGATAGATTTTCTAGAAATATCCCGCTGTTCCCCTAAAAGGAACCAGGCTATTTTACCAGCATCAAAGGCATCCTCGTTGGGACAAGACAAACGCTTCAGACCTTTAAAGGATTGGGTTACTGCTGTCACTGAAACACTGTTGGATCTCTAAAAGGATACCGGCATGGCAGGGAATGGGCAAAAGACTTTTTATGTTGTTTTGAACAGTGGGATAGTGATGAAAATGTATTTTTGAACTAAGTAATATATAGTGTAGTAACATATAGCACACTGACCTCTAGGCTGACAACAGAACAGAAGAGTCTGCTTAACTTCTCAATACTGTTTCAGCATACAGAGTGAATATACAGCAGGTGATTTGACATAGTGTTCCATACTGCATCATGATAATGCAGTGCATGCTAATGATAAACTGTTTCTGCTTTAACTGCACAACATATACAGGTTGGAAAATAATCAGGAATTCCAGTAACAGCATGTGCAGAAAAAACAACATAAATCAGTTAGAAATGGCTTGTTGTTCCTTATAGAGTGTACAGTGTCACTGTCATTTTTACATGTTTAATTCACATTCGTTTTTTGTTTGCTTTCAGTTGTCGGGTCTTGGGGTTAAATCCCCACTCAATAATGCCAAATAATCCCCATCTGGGTTCCTCTGGGGTCTCTGGTTTCCTCCCACAGTCCAAAAACAGGAGGTCAGGTGAACTGGTTGCTCTAAATTGTCCTGGTGTGAATTTGTCACCCTGCCCTAGGTTTTAGTAAAATAGTGGAATGCCCTGCTCAGTGCCCAGTAAAGATGTAGGGGGACCTATGATGACAATGACAATGATTAAGTGGTTTATCTTTTTGAACAGCAGATCGGCTGATGTTTTTAAACACCTCAGTGTCACTGCTGTACTGAAAATAGTGCACCAACCAAAACCAGCCAACAGTGTACTGTAAGCACCAATGAAGAACTAGAGGACCAACACAAACTGTGAAGCAACAGATGAGCTACAGTTTCTGACTTTACATCTACAAGGTGGACCAACAAAGTAGGCATGTCTAATATAGTGGACAGTGAGATAACATAGTGTTTAAAATCCCAAGCAGCTCTGCTGTGTCTGGTCCACTCATACAAGCACAACACACACTAACACACCACCACCACGTGGCTCTGTGGTGGTCCTGAGCATTGAAAAACTGAATGAAAGGGTGATAATGTATATAGAGAAACAGATGGACTACAATCTAACTGTAAAACTACAAAGTGTACATATATGCTCAGTGGAGCTGATAAAATAGACAATGAGTGTAGATACAAGATGTGTACCTAATGAATAGTCAAGTGAGTGAAGACTCTACCTACTGGTCTATTCATTTAACTTCTTCTAGCATGTTGTTTCCCTTTAATTTGACATGAACTTTGCATTTTGGTCTTGTAATTTATTTATCTAATAGTGTTTGTACTATGCCTTTGGTATTCAGTAATACGAAGTGTTCATAAGTTTTGTGATGCTTCAAGTAAGTGATTGTCAGGTCCACCTGATTTGTATTGCAGAAAAGACTACTGTGAAATTCAACCAATACTTCAACAAATTATTTTATTTTAAAAGTGCCTGTGCATTTTCCTGTGGTGGGATATGCAGTATGTTAACCTTTAAAATAAATCCTTCTATCACCTCGCACACAAATATCAGTTTTCTCTACACTCAAACTGACCTTTGAAATAAATGGCATTCCGGCATGATAATAAATTCAAATGGTACTTCCTTTTCTCATAACATATGAACAAAGTCAAATCTCCCAAGTCATACAGATGTATTAGATTTCCAGGATCTGAGCTGATAGTGAAGTGACTATTGCGAGATGGAAATCTTTTAGTTTTGAGGATGAGAGGCTTCTGAATGGCAGATCACAAAGTTACTGAATAAAATAGAAACAGCAGGACACTGTATGTTATCAGTATGAAACTGATGTTATCAGTGTTATTTTATTATCCCCCAAAATTCTCATAATAGTGGAATTCTGAGGAATTATTGGTTGTGAAATATAAGTATAGAGTAGCGTGGTATAGAAAGCCTGCATCTTCATGACTGCCATTATGGTCAGAAACATATTGTTTCAGGAAACTGGAGCTAGATATGTGAAATTTAATCAACATTCACAAAAATAAATGATTTATGTACAGTAAGTTTCTAAGAATCATAAAATATTGATCTATTATAACAATATACATTTATCTTATGCTACTTCATAATGAACTAATCTGGAACTCCATTGGAATTTAGAGCTATTAATTGCTAATTAATATAAAGTGGCATGCAAATAATTGGGCACCCTTTGTCAAAATTATTGTTACTATGAATTGAACGAGTAGAAGATTAGATGATCTCAGATTTTTTTATTCATTATTTTCAGAAATATTAGTGTATTGTTGTTGTTTTGTACCATTTTAGAGCCCAAAATGGAAACCAAGTGAAAGGAGCACCATGCAAAGGTTTGGGCACCCCAAGACATCTACAAACCGGATTCCAAAAAAGTTGGGACACTAAACAAATTGTGAATAAAAACTGAATGCAGTGATGTGGAGATGGCA
>BRDA01066757.1:605-19800 GCA_036984385.1 Crenuchus spilurus | reverse complement strand
TCTAAAAGTGAGTCAGATTCAAATTAAGTCAAGTCTTGAGTCAGTTAAGAGTGAGTCAGAGTCAAGATTCTAGGCAGTTAAGGGCAAATTGAAAACTAAATATCGTTATATAAGGATGAGCCTGAGTCAAATCTTATGGGCAAATTCAAGTCAAGTCTAGAGTCGGGTATTGACAAGTCTGTTGTTGAAGACTGAGGTGGGTAATTACCTGCTAACTGTTGATACTTGGTGTCTGAATGCAGTGCAGGTGGAGCTCGAGTTCAGAGTGAGAGAAACTTCAGACACTGAACACTGTACTGAGGATCTGCTCTATTACGTTTGACTGAACCATCACTGCAGTGCAGAACTACAGAAGCTGATGTTAATGAGTCTCTGATGTGACAGCCTGCCTCAAATCTCACTGCCTCAATAACCAGCCCTCTGTTCACTCCCAACATAGAGTAATGTTTCTCTCTCTTAATCTTAGCATCTCACTCTTACTTTCTGTTTCTCTCTGTCTCTCCGACTTTCTCATTCTGTCTCTTATTGTCTCTCTCTCTCTCTCTCTCTCTCTCTCTCTCTCTCTCTCTCTCTCTCTCTCTCTCTCTCTCTCTCTCTCTCTTTCTTTCTGTCTCTCTATCTCTCTTTCTCTCTCTCTCTCTCTTCCCCTCTCCCTCTCTTCCAGTGGACTGTGTGTGTGGTAGAGCTCTGATCTCTGTTCTGAATGAGTGTGAGAGAGCGGAGTCTGTGTGGTCTCTATAAGGTCAGGTGGTCTCTGAGGTCCTGTGCTGGGTGTAGATCACAGTGGGGGTCTTTCTTGGAGTCCTGACAGGGGGTCCACTTTTCTACAGCAGAGTGGCATTCTGGGTAAGAGTGTGACTCTGTGAGAGTTTGATGTGACAAAAATAAATGCCATGTGTTTGTGGTGGGATGACCCCCTGCTGTGTGGAGATGGTGATAATGATGAAGATGATGGTGTTGTGCCTGCAGTGCCTCATGGGAAATGTAGTCATGATTTTATAGAACAAACTGACAGCTGAAAGGCATGATGGGATGGACTCTCTCTGTTCCCCCCCCAACTTCTCTCTCTCTCTCTGTCTGTCTCTCTGTCTCCGTCTTCCTCTCTTTCTTTCTCTGTCTGTCTCTCTCTCTTTATAGTCTAGTAAAGTGTGAGAATGTCTGTTTTATGGCTGGTCGTGTCAAAGTGTTTAATAAAATGTTATAGGGCAGTTACGGTGGGAGAAAATAAGGCTCTGCTCCCCCACACACACTTTCCCTTCCTTTTTCTCACCCTCTCCCTCTCCTCCTTTCTCTCTGTCACATAAGCTCTCTTTCACAGTCTCTTTTAACTCTCTCAATCAATCAATCAATCAATCAAACAGTTTAGCTTGATTGGCATGAGTGTGTAAGGTACAGTATTGCTAAAGCATTAGAACAGTGACATCAATCTCTTTCTGTGCCTCTGACTCAGTCTCTCTCAGTATTTATTTGACTCTCGTTTTGCAATCAATCAATCAAATCAATTAATCAGTATAGCTTGATTGACGTAAGTGTGTAATTGCCAAAGGATTATAACAGTGACATCAATCTAGCTTTCTCTGTCTGTCTGTCTGTCTGTCTCTCTCTCTCTCTCTCTCTCTCACAGTCTCTCTCTCTCAAATTGAAATTCAAATAGCTTTACTGTATGTGGGACTCTAAGGGCGTGCCAGCTTTGTACATACTTGGCACATAACAGAACACACTCTGGAATCCCTTGTAAATACACACAAAGCAGATCTTTCATCAGCTGATGGGATGTAGGTTTGTACTGAGTTTAGGAACTCTTGCCTGTGGTGTTTGTATCAATAAAGTTTGTCTGTCTCTCTCGCTCTTTCTCTCTCTCTCTCTCGCTCTCTCTCTTTCTCGCTCTCCCTCTTTCTCGCTCTCCCTCTTTCTCTCTCTCCCTCTTTCTCTCTCTCCCTCTCTCTCGCTCTCCCTCTCTCTCTCTCTCTTTCTCTCTCTCTCTCTCTTTCTCTCTCTCTCTCTCTTTCTCTCGCTATCTCTCTTTCTCGCTCTCCCTCTCTCTCGCTCTCCCTCTCTCTCGCTCTCCCTCTCTCTCGCTCTCTCTCTCTCTCGCTCTCTCTCTCTCTCTCTCTCTGTCTCTCTCTCTCTCTCTCTTTCTCTCTCGCTCTCTCTCTCTCTCTCACTCTCACTGTCTCTCTCTCACTCTCGCTTTCTCTCTCTCTCTCTCTCTCTGATGCTCCAGTCCTGTTCAGGCTGATAAACTTCATGTGATTTTTGAATAAAAGATTAGTCTTAAGTCTTTAGACTCTTAAGTCTACAGGACATGTTGTGGTTGATGGTCGTACTTCATATCTGTGGAATCGTGTATCACAGTCGTCTGTCACATGTATATCAGAAGATGCCTTTTGTGAATAATCACTGTGATCAGACGTGTGATGTTTAGTAAATGTGTGCTGTGATTATATTGGATTTTAAGTTCTGCTGCTTTGTCAGATGTAAATTGGACTGTCAGACTGTGGTCAGTGAGAATCTCAGGACACTGGTTCTCTGCAGGTTCTCCGGGCTGATGGTGAGGTGCTGCTTTACTGTCTCTGATTTGCTCTAAAGGTAGATGATGTGCTTGAATGTTAAATGTGTTGGACCGGCTGGCGTGACAGAACTCAGATTAGACTGAAGACACAAACACACACTCACACACTCGCAAATGACAGGCTTGTTTGGATCCTGAAGATCAAAGACTCAGAACTGTCCCTCAGACAAATCTGAATGGACAGATAGAGGAGGAATCAAATACAGCTGCTGTACGAGAAGATTAGACTGGATCTCTCTCTCTCTCTCTCTCTCTTTACATTTGAGCATTTGCTTTGAGCCTCCTGTCTGTCTGTCCATCCTTCTTTACTGTGCTTCATGCTGTTTATTGTTAGATTAGGTGACATTAGATGAGATGTTATTGTCAGTGTAGAAATTGACCTGCGGTGTCTCATTATAGCCAACAAACACCTACACAATATATATATAACCATTAAACCCCTACTAAACAGTCAGAATTACAGTATAACAGTATCTGCTCTAATGTAAGTGTCACTAATCTGCCGGATATGCTTATATAAAGATATAAAAAGAGACTGACTGCCTGTTTCTCTGTGTATTTCTGTCTGTATTTTAAGGTGAAATTCCATCTTGTGTGTTGAATAAAGTTGCCCTGATCTTTTTTTTTTTGGCCTCTTCAATTTTAGTGTTAAAGCCGATTTTACTTTCAGTATCAGGTACATTATTTACTGTTTAGTTTGTCTTTAAAATGAATTACTACTGTCCTACACATCCACACCCACAGCACAGCGGCTGCTTTCCTGAAGCTGCTTTAGAGCCGAGATTAAAGAGCAGAACCAGAGGAAACAACAGAAATGCAGCAGTTTGTTTTAAAGCTTTATAACAGCCTCAATCAGACATCATCATCACCGTCGTCATCATCATCATCACAATCAGAGTCTATGAAACACACTCACATACACACACTAATACACTAACACACATACACACACTCACAAGCAGACACAGACACACACACACACACATACATACATGAACTTAAATAATCTCCAAGAGGGCAACTGGTGGCACTATAAGCACAATTAAAATAAAAATAGAGCCACAAACAGTGGTAACCCTACTTACGAGTTTAGTCCGTGCAGGAGCCGAGCTCGTTAGCTGGTTTGCTCGTTAGCTGGATGCATTTTCCCCATAAGAATACATGTAAAACTGATTAATCCGTGTCAGCCAGCCAATATACAGTATACTTTAATATGCTAAATAATGTGTTTATATGGGTTTTTTTAAAAATAAACAAGACGACGACACTCGTGTAGGCTGGCCGCTAATGAGAGGGAGACCGACGGTGCTCGTGCAGGCTGGCGGCTGCATGGTTACACGTATCATATGAAAAGTAAAAGTAAAATGTATCTAACTTTCTTGTTCACTAACTTTTGCTGTCTTTGTGTCGCTTTCACTAGCACTTTCACTTTCACTGGACAGCGGTCAAAGGTATTGACTGACCTCTTCTTCTACGGTAGCATCTAGGGGATGCTACGACCGCAGCGCCCCTAGCGGTTTGGCATACTTGAACAAATTTAGGCTACTCGTTACTTGGAATTTTATTTGTAACCTGGAACAAAAATATTCAGAGATCTCGACTCGTTACCTGGAAAACTCATTAGTAGGGATGCTCGTAAGTAGGGTTACCACTGTATAGCAAAGTATTTATGCATAAATTAAATTAATACATTAAATGTTTTTATTATTCAAATACAATTGCACACGCAGTCAGTTGTATCAGAGTGTAAAACCATCATCATGGACAAAGGATGTGATGTGACTGATGTCCTAAAGGACATGATAATACAGTACCAGGTGAAACATGGTGAAAGGTGTGAGAGCAGCTGTTGTAAAGGTGTAAATTAGATAATTAAATAATTTTGCTATCCAGTATGCTAGGCTAACAAGTCCCTTTAGATACAGTGATTGAAGCCTGATTAGTGTAACCTTACCTGATTAATTAATTAATA
Organism: Crenuchus spilurus; assembly: GCA_036984385.1. Classification (NCBI taxonomy): domain Eukaryota; kingdom Metazoa; phylum Chordata; class Actinopteri; order Characiformes; family Crenuchidae; genus Crenuchus; species Crenuchus spilurus. The sequence goes on along the minus strand of BRDA01066757.1, from coordinate 15,256 downwards.
ACATTAATGCAGTGTGTGTTCAGACTAAACACAGTGTAGCTTTATTTTACACCTTCATTTGTAAGACTGTAGCAGTGCATGTTAATGAAATGCTGGGCTCAGTGATTACAAAGCAGTAAAACTATTTAAATAAAGCAAATAGGTGATCTATGAAGTACAATCTGCATCACTGATGAAAGCTCTGGACAGCTGGTCAGGGCAGGAGTTCTCACGCAGACCCCTGGTCCAGAGCTCCAGACTTTAGAGATAAACTACAGTGGACAGAGTTCATTAGCATTCATGTGAGTCTCTTTATTTCAGCACATCGTCTGAGTTTGTACGAGGTTAATGATTTTAGAAGGATTCCTGACCTCAGGCTGTCTAGACAGGTGTGAGGTTCCCTCTGAAGCCCATCAGTCCAGTACTAGGCTTAATATTCTTCTCAGATGTTCTCAGATGTTCTCTGTGTGATCTCTTTCTTCTGGACTGCACTTCAGCTCAGCTGCTGTTTCTCTCTTTAAACCATGAAATTGTTTCTGAGCTTTTAACCTTTGTGCTGACCTGACCTGCTGTAATCAGGAAAAACGTTCCCGTTAATTAAGTTTTTATATCTCAGCTGGTTCTTTCAGGTGAACATTGAGTCACAATGAAGAGCTTTTTTTGGCTTTTCTGAAGCTGTAGATGAAAATTCATTATTATTCTTTAGGTTGGACTTAGGAACAAAGCATTTTATCTGCAGAAGCTACAAATTCAAATATTAGTTCTTCACAAAAAATGCTGCTAATTGTTCATTAACTCAAATGATTGTCTACTATTAATTATTCAGTATCTACTATAAAGTATTTAGAATTTGCTATGAATTAATCAATATGTGCTGAGATTTGTGTTAATTATGAAATATTCAGTATCCACTATGAATTATTTAGTATTTGCTATGATTTTTTTTAGTATTCAGTATGAATTATTATGTATCCACTATGAATCATTTATTAACCACTATGAATTATTCAGTATCCATTCTGAATTATTTATATTTACTATGCATTTAGTATTCACTGTGAATTACGTAGAAACCCCTATGAGTTGCTCATTATCCGCTATGAATTTTTCAGTATCTGCTCTGAATTATTTAATTCTCAATTTTCTTGTAGTGAATCATGATTATTTAGTATTTACTGTGAATTGTTCCATTTGACCAGTAAAAAATCTTCTGTTAATTAATTATCTATTATAAATGATTCACTATTTGCTCTGAATTATTCAGTATCTTTTTATTAAATGTCTTACTGAATATAAAACCATCAGACTGATTTTACTGAAGTGTGAAATGAGCAGTAGTTTGACTGTTGGCAGTGGTCACTCTGGCTGATGTTCTGGACACAGTGAAGTGTGTTATTCTCGCTGCCACTTGGTGGAGTGGAGGGTTTATAATCTCACTCGGTGGAGGTTAATCTCTGCATCTAAATGCTAAACACGGCTTTGGCTTCAACTCAGCCTCCTCCATCACAGCTTTACACAGACTGCTGTGGGACAATATCTGTTGTATAAAGAACTGTGTGAATGTAATTTAATTTTCTTCAGTAATTAGCACAAATCTCTAAGCCTCATATTCTAATTCTATTAGTTCTATTAATTTCTATTATTTTCCGTTTTCTTCAGTTTCTGCTCACTGTAGCATTGCCTGTCTATTGTTTTCATGGCTTTTTCTCACTGACTGAAATGATGTTGATGTGTTGGGGCCATCCTGATGTTGCTGATGTATTTATCCTGTAAATGGAATCCAGTGAATTGTTGTATTTGAACAGCTGAATCACTTCTCTTATTTGTGTTATCTTATTAACCCCCTCTGAGCTCTTGTGTTAAACAGTAGCCATTATAATATCCCTGAACACTTTAGTAGATTCTTATAATCAGTGGCGGCGCTCCACATGTCTTCAGGGGGCACCATGCATCCCCTAGTGCTGGCACTGCTTTTATTTATTTATATATATATATATATATATATATATAAAATACAGAATCAAAACCAAACTCAGAGGCAGGAGTCAAAGGGTAACACAACACAATATCAATTCTATATACAGAAAAATGAATGACACCCTCTTTAAATTCTAGCAGGTCTTAAAATAAGGTAAATTCATCCTCTTATGAACAGCAACACATGAAAAATGACACCATGTCATTATTTATTTAACAAAATCTAGGCCAGAATGCAGAAGCAGTGTGTGAAAAATTAAGTACATCATTACTGCCTCCATAGGAGTTAACAGGATGAGTTTCAGCCAAGTGCTGCTAATTAAATATTTTTCATGAATTGATCGTCAGTAAGTGTGAGCACCACTGTAAACGCTGATGTTTTAGCAGTTTGTTGATCTGGTGCATTCAGGTGTGTGTTAACACAATGTCAAGGAGGAAAGACATCAGCAATGATCTTACAGAAGCTGCCCATCAATCTGGGAAGAGTTATAATGAATGAATGTTACACTTATATAGCGCCTTTCTCAAACCCAAGGATGCTTTACAATCGACACACTTCAAAGGCCATTATAAGGCCATTTCCAGACAATATGATGTCTATCACTATAAGCAGAAAGATTATTACAATTGCCAATCCTCCCAGGAGTGGACATCTCAGCAAATTCACCCGAAGTTCAGACTGAGCAATGCTCATAGAAACTGTAAAAAACCCAAGAGCTTCATCTCAGATTCTACAGGCCTCAGTTAGCATGTTACATGACAGTAACTTGCTAACAGTAGTTGCATGACAGTAAAGATGTTAAGGCTAAAGCTTGGCTGACACTGAGTCAGACAATAGGACAATGATCTCAAGCACATCAGCAAAGGGCTGTAAAAGAAGAGTTATTGTGTTGCAACATCCAGACCAGTTCAGAGCTGCACGTAAACAAATGTCCACAAACCTCAATGAACTATAAAGAAAAGTGGACCAGAATTCCTCCAGAGTGATTTGAGAGACTTGAGAAAACAATTCATGTTATTGCTGCTAAAGTGGTTCCACAAACTGTTGATTCATAGTGTGTACTTAGTGTTTCACACATGGCTTCTCCATTTTGGCTTCATTTTTGATAAATCTGATGGGTGTTGTTGCTCATAAAATGATGTTTTCTGTTAAAATGGACTAAAGTGTGTCAGATGGCTGAAAACAGTTTGTAGTAGCACGTGTTGTGGCCGCTTTAGCGCTCGCGTGCATTCTCTGGCTTTGACGTGGTATGATGTGCCAGTTGTTGACATACCGATACTGGGACAACACACACACACACCTTTCAGCCCCAGTCAGCTCTGCCAAGCCAGTGTGGGCGACGTCACAAGCTAAAAGAGATTAGAGCCCCTTAATCCAGCATTGTCACTGACCTGAGATTACTCCAGATTGCTTCAGGCAAACTTAATCACAGTCGCCAGCATAGTGTCCCTCCTTATGATCTTTTCAGCACTTCTTGTTCCACTGAGACCAGAATCTGACCTTCCTTCAGGTCAAGGTAATTAGCAAGAGTGTGTGGTGTTGATGTATTGAACTGAGTTTCACTGATTGAATGAGTTTAGATCAGTGAGATCTGTGAGATCAGTGGGGCTTAGCCTTTGAACTCTGTTTCTGATCTCCATCAGACATATGTCTGATCAGCTGAAAGGTTCAGCTTTAAATCAGTTCTTTTATTCCCTGCAATAGGAAACCAGCTGAAGTCTGATCTGATAAACACTACAAGAATCAACAGATCATTGAAAAATCTAATTTAGACAATTTCCTCTTTACTCTAAACACAGCTGATCAGCCAAGATGTTTAGTGTTTGAAAGTTTTTTTAGTTTTAGACTGGAGTTATAAGGCCAATGTAGCTCATTCAGGATGTACTATAAGTTATTCAGTATCCAATATGAACTGTTTTGCATACATTAATAATTATTGATATACTATAATTATTATTAATAATTATAGTATCGACAATTAATTATACAGTATCCACTATGAATTTTCAGTATCCACTATGATTTTCTCATGATGTGCTGTGAATGATTGAGTATCTGTTATGAATTTATCAGTATCTACTAGAAATTATTCAGGATCTTCTATGAATTATTCAGTATTCATTATTAATTCAGTTTCTACTCTGAATGGTTTAATGTCAACAATGAATTTATCAGTATCTACTAAGAATTTGTCACAATTCAATATGAATGTAACACTATGTACTATAAATTATTCAGTATGTACTATAAATTATTCAGTATCCACTATGAGTTATTCAGTATCTACTTTGAATTATTCAGTATCTACTTTGAATTATTCGTTATCTATTATGAATTATTTAGTATCCACTAAGCGTGATTCAACAATTATCTAGTCTATAATGAAAGATGTACCATAAGTTATTCAGGATCCATTATAAATTGTTCATTGCAAACTATATATGATTCCGTATCTACTATAAATTATTCCGTATCCACTATGAATTATTTAGTATCTTCTATCTCATTCATTATCTTACAAATTGTTCCATATCTGCTATGAATTTTATAGTATCCAATAAGCATATTATCTAGTCTACTATGGTTGATTTAAGATGTACCATAAGATATTCAGTATCCATTATGAATTGTTCACTGAAAACTATAAATCATTCAGTATCCACTAGGATTTTTTTTTCAGGATCCACTATGAATGATTCATTATCTACTATAATTATTCAGTATTTACTGTGATTTATACAGCATCTGCTCTGAATCATTCACTGCTCACTATGAATGACTCTGTATCTACTATTAATGACTATCCACTATGATTTATACAATATGTATTATGAATTATTCCTGCTCTGTTGTGAAAATAATACACATGTTGAGTAGCTGTGAGAGTGAGGGTTTAAAGTCTTCAGATTGGAGGGCTTTGAGAGAGGTGACTAAAACTATAAATATGTGCTGGATGGTGCTGAATGTCATGCAGTTGTCATGGTTAAGTATGAGGATGTCACACGGTGAGAGGTGCAGTCTTTCTGTTTTTCTTCACTCCGTCTCTCTATTCACAAAGATGTGTGACGAGTGACGTGATTGACAGCAGGGCAGATGTGTTTTTTTTTTTCCTCCCAAAACTATGATTTTCACTGTTTTGGAGTTCAGTGGGGATTTTATTCTGCGTAAGTATCAGAAATAGTTTCTTTTCTGTGCAGAAGAATGTGGAATACAGTGGATGGCGAGGCTCCTGCTGTGGCACTGATGTGCACAGAATGGTAAAGCTTGTCCCCCGGGGTGTGCTGCTCATCATTAAGGTGAAGAGTTCAGGAAGAGAATGCTTATTCATGTGCTCAGAAACCTCGGTTCTAATCCCTGGGAACACACACACACATACACGCGACGGGGCTTTTTTTTGTGTGTAATCTGGAATAGGTGGGATTTATGCAGGATGATCTGGGCAAAAGCACAGATTTGGCTCCATCAGTGCACAGAAATAACTGCGGAACCCATAGAATCACTGCATCTACACATCCTGCTGCTTTCTCACATTTACTCCCAACACCTCCACCCGCATCCTGCATCCTTCACTTATAATGGATTTATTAGCCAAATTCACTTTCACACACAAGAATGTGTTGTGCTCACAGGCAGACAAAGAGATATTTTAATATACAGCCTTTAAAGCTATTTCTCTTCACTGTGAGTGATTATTTATATAAACACAAGTGTTCTTAACATGAATAGAAAAGAGAACTACAGCAGAATACAGGAGGAGTAGAACTGATTAGAATAGACTAGAATACAGTACAACAGAGAAGGCTAGAATAAGACATCATAAAGTACAGTACAGTTGAAGTAAATACAGATTTAAATAGAGTACAGTAGAATTGAATAGAGTTGAAAATAGAGTACAGTGTAATGCAACAGAACAGAGTACAGTATAATAGAATATAGCAGAACAAAGTACAGCCCAGTACAACTGCAGAAAGTTGAAGACGATAGGTAAAAATTGGATTACAATAGAGTGCAATAGAACATACAGTGTATATAGTAGAATACAGTACAGTGGAGTGCAGCAGAGTATAGTACACCAGAATAAAGCACAATTGAGTTGAATAGAAGCAAAGCAATGAGCAGGTTTCAAATTATAGCCCTTAATATCTATGAATGAATTATTAATAATATTATTACTGTCATTAGGTCTGTTTCTTATTGTGTGCTGTAGGTTATTGGAGTTAAAACCCACTCGCTGCAGTTCTCCAACATTATTCCACCTTAAACACGTTGTTGCCAAACTCATGCATAATAACGAGCTGCCTCTCCTGAATGCCGTGCGTGCTCTTCCTGATGGTTTTATGATCCAGTCTGATGGATTAGACTCCGACTGAAAGCTATGTGAATTAGTTTGTGTTTTATTACACATTAAACATACATTAAGTCGTATTTTTTTTCGTATTAGCCAATAGCCTTTGGTCACATGGCTGGCTTATGATGATGAAATAAGAAACGACCTTCAGTAAGACCTCGGCTGTAGTAAAGGAGAGAGTTTTTCTGCCTCACTGACTCCTTATGAGCCCTCACTTAATGTATCTACACTCATTGGCCACTTCATCACCACTGACCATACAGGTGCACTTTGTAGTGCTACAATTACAGACTGTAGTTTCTCTGTATTTTATTAGCCTCCTTTCACCCTGTTCTGTGCACCGCAGGAGCACCACAGAACTGGTGGATCACTTTCACTGGTGGTGACACTGATGTGGTGGTGGTGGTATGGTAGTATGTGAACTTCTGGAGATGTTAAACACTGTGTCCACTCTATTAGACACATCTACCTTGTTGGACCACCTTGAAGATATAAAGTCAGAGAGGCAGCTCAGCACAGTTTGTGTTGGTCCTCTAATCCTTCACTGATGCTCACAGGATGATTTTGGCTGGTTGTTGCACTATTTTCACTCCAGCAGTGATATTAAGGTGTTTAAAAACACCGTAACACAGAAGAACACATCACCACCACGTCAGTGTCACTGATATTGATGCACCTGCTCTGTGGTGGTCCTGGTGATTGAAGAACAGGGTGAAAGGAGACTAACAAAGTATACAGAGAAACATATGGACTGCAGTATGTAATTGTAGAACTACAAAGTGCACCTGAATGGTCAGTGGAGCTAAAATGAACAGTGAGTGGAGATACAAGGTCTGTGTACCTAATGAAGTGGCCACTGAGTGTGTACTCAAAGGAATAATGAATAGTGGTTTGAGCTGTATCTCAATCTTTTGTCCTGTATTGGTTTTTCTTCTTCAGTTTGAATGCAGACTTTCATTTAAAGCGAAACTCATTGTATGAGAATAATGGAAGTAGTGCCAGCTTATTCTCCACCACTGTATGGCATATACAGTTTATAGAAAAGGACAAAAATACAGACAGTTATGGCACTCTGCATGGTCAGACCTTATTGACACCTCCTTTAGTAAGTGTCACAACTTGGAATTAGTTTTTGTAGCAGCTAAGAGTCTTTCAAATCTCATTTCTAGACTATTTTTCTCCCATTATTCATTCAAAGGCTTCTATTTGTTTAGGATTCTGAGGCTGTCTTGCATACTCTGCTGTTCTGAAGTCTTTCTGCAGATATTTTGAGTTTGAGTGAACTGTACGGGTCATGGTTTAAGCCTTATTCTTGCAGCTCTTGCACAGTAAATCTGCCAGTGTTAAATCAACACTATTAGAGTTAAATTAACACTGAGAGTGTTACATTTTGACACCCTCAGTGTTAATTTAACTCTAATAGTGTTGATGTAACACTGGCAGATTTACTGTGTGGGGTCCGTTGTGGATTTTTTAATGTGTTTAGGATCATTATACTTTGGTAGAAGCCATCCTCTATTCATCAAAACTTATTTACAGTGGATGTGATTTTAGTTTCCAAGAATTTGCTGGTATTTAATTGAGTTCACTCTTCCTTCAGACAGTAAATAATGTGCAAATCATTGCTGATCCACCACCATGCTTAACAGCTGGAGAAGTGTTCTTTTCATTAAGTTCTGAACTCTTTTCTTTTCTCCAAACATATCTCTGCTCTTTGAAACAAAAAACATCAATTGTCGAACACTTTGTGGTGAGGACGCAGGAAAGGTTTTCTTCTGATGACTCTCTCACAAAGATGGACATTTAGCTTTGTGGACATCTCCTTAGAGGGCTGCTGATTAATGGGGCAGGGTTTGAGGACTCATGTATTTATAAAGCTTGAAATTTGCCAGGGGCTTTTACACCCAAATGGATGTGATGGGCTAAATGGACTTCAGTCTGGTACCATGTACCAGTGAGCTTTTTAAAAATACACCTGCATTCCCACTGGTTTGGGAGCCCTATGATTTCATTTCTAGATCCAATCGTGGACGTTCCCTGATCCAGGAACTTAAAGTCAGAAGAAGACATTGTATAATCCCATACAGGAACATGAGGGCATCTAAACATCCAGGATAAGTGTTAAAAGATCTTTACTGATCAATATCAGAGGTGCGTGGTGATAGTTCACACAGCAACGAGTCACCGAGGTTCAATGCACCAGTCAGTTGATTTGCTACTTTGTGTTATAGCACTGAGGCCAGCACATCAACTTTTATGCCATCTTTATTTCTGCAGCATCCAGCACCACTTGTAGTTGTAAATGATGTAAACATAGTGATGCCAGATTCCTTCCCTTCAGCTGCTTACATCAGGTGTTCATTGGTATCACTCCAACAAAATTATGAGCGTGAATGGGACTAATTTTCCAGCATGGAATACTATGATATTCATAATAGGACTGAATAAACTACAATAAAATAGAGTGGAATAGTACAGTATAGTAGAATAGAACAGAATGAAGCATGGTTCATAGTGTTCTGATGTCACACAATTGTGTTTAACATAGCAACGTACAATAATTTAACAGAATAGAGTAAAATGGAATAAAATAGATTATCTGAGGATTGTGAGTTTGAATCCTGATCATGTTGCTTGCCATCGACAGTCGGGGCCTTGAGAGAACAGAATTGGCCATGCTCTCTCTTCAGATGGGCAAGATGGCACACTCTCCACTAGCTCTATAAATGATGTTGACTGATCTGCCAGGCGATCCATCATAACTGGGGATCTGCGCTTTCCTCCGAGCACCCTAGTGGCGATGTGTCACTAGCAGTTCGGAAAAAAGGGGCTTAATGTCACTGGTATTGGAGGAGGCCTGTGCTTGTCTGCACCCTCCAAAAGAGTCAGCGACATTGCAAGTGATCGGGAGAGTTGATAAAAGGGGCGGGGTTAATTGGCCGCTGAAAAATTTGGGAGAAAATCTGGGATAAAATAAAAAAAATGTGTGAATGTAATAGAGTAGAAAAGAATAGAGTACAACATAGAATGCAGAAGAACATAACACTATAGAGTAGACTACAATAGAGCAGAATAGAATATGACTTTTACTATTATAGGCTACAATAGAAGAAAAAATCCATCGTGAACGTTCCCTACGGAAACAGTCAGAAGAAGACATTGTGTAATCACATGGAGGAACATGAGGGCATCTAAGCATCCAGGATAAGTGTTCTAAAAAGATCTTCACTGATCAATATCAGAGATGGGTGCTGACGATTCACACAGCAGTGAGTCACCGAGGTTCAATGCACCAGAAACATGTCCAAACAGCTTTACGTAGTCCTGCCTTTTAGCTGCTTACGTCAGATCTTTGTTCTACTTCAGTAAAATTATTAGCCTGAATGGGACCAATTTTCCATCATCCCAGTGGAAAATAGTCATGCCAGTCTAAACAATGCTGGATTGCGACCACCAGGAGGGAAATTAAAATGTGTGAATTCTGTAATCAAAACACTTCTAAAATGAGCATTTGCTGAGTAAAAACAGAAATTTTCACCTGAATATGGCCAGCATCCACAGGTGGTGTTGCTATGGAGAGATGAGATGACCAAAAGCGTGCTCTAATTGGACTTAACTGTAAAAATAAAGCTGTTTTACACACTCAGTCTGAGCCTCGTTCTGCTCTAATGAAAGAACTAATTTCATTTTCACTTCTTCACTGTGAACGTCTGAGAAGCTGTGTTCTCATACACTGTCTTGTTTTTGTGCAGGTGTGTGTGTGGATTGTGTAGGAGATCTGTGTGTGTTTGTGCTGGTGTGTGGCCTCAGACGAGTGAAGGATCCTCTCTACCTCCTGAAAGCTTTCTCAGGTAAACGTTCACCTTTACATTCACTGTTAGTTTCAGATGTGCAGTATGTTACCCTTTAACATGTGGCCCACCTCACCCTGTCAGAATAAAAGGTACAACATGGGAACATGGCTCAAATTACAATCAGTCATTTACATAAACTAAGTGTCCAAAGGTTTGTGGACACTTTATAATTAACGTGTTCCACTACTTTAAGTTGACACATAAGTACAAATGCACACACAGCTTGTCTAGTCTCTATAGAGAAGTACAGTACATAGTATTACAGTTATTCCATGTTATGCAATGCAAGTCAATGGACAATGCCAAGTTGTTTTCACCTACAGTGTGGGAGTGGCCTAAATTCACTTATATATGCATATATGAGTCCTCAGACAAGACTCATAACATTACATTTGCCAAATGTAACATGCCTGAAACTGGTTAGTCACTCTAGCTACATTTCTAAATGATGTAAAGCATTTCCATCCAGACCAAGTAGATCCATTCTTGTTTGTGTGAGTTGGGAGGGTTTCTGGTGGATCTGGTAAATCACAGATTTGTGTCCAGACAAGACTAAAGATATCAGAAAATCTGAGCTTAAAACAACCTGTAATTTGGTATTTATAGCAGGTGAAGAGCTCCTATAGAATAAGTACTCCAGAACCATCATGTATGTACCATTATCATATGGCTTTAAAGGCACAGTAACAAACAACAACCTGTCTAAATCTGTTGAAAGCCTGTTTACAGGGATGTAGAGAGGTTTGGAAATGTTACAATGAATTATGATGCGTGAAACAAAAGTACCTCATTAGCATTATCATACATTTGGCAGATGCTCTTATCCAGAGTGACCTACAGTTATATAATTTGTAGGGGATTGTAGAGTTAGGAGTCTAGCCCAGGGACTCTTATTTGTGAAGTGTTGTGTGAACAAACAAAACTGGTCATTGAACTCCAGTCTGCCACATGGGGGTCAGCAGTGTTATCCACTACACTAACCAACTATTACAAATGCAAGAAAAATGCCCCATATGGGCTCTACATAGTCATTTACTCTGAAAGCCAATGTTTTATTTAAATAAAAAACAGAAGGTACAGATGGAGGTGCAGATGGAGGTGCGGGAGCTCCATTTGCTTTCTTCCAGGGCATGTTTTGCCAACATGTCTGAGCTCATAGATGATTATTAAACTTTTGTGTGGAAAGGACTTGAATAAGCAGTTCAAATGGGCCTGAGGACTGGACCAGAAACCAGCTGAGTTAATTTTCATCCAACTGCTCCCTGATGACTGATCTGATGACCTACGGCGTGTGTTTGTTTGTGTGTGTTCTGTCTTATTTACATGGCTAATCTTCTGCAGATCTTCTTTCAAACAGAATGGCACGCTCAGAATCCCCTGGTGATCCTCATCATCATTGGCCCAAAGGTGAGTACTAGATAAAAGTCTGTGTGTGCGTTAGAGCCCCAGTATTAGCATTCTTCTTCATCTTCCTTAAGGCGTTGCTGCTGGGGGTGTAATGGCAGGTCACTCCCTATATGTGTGTGTGTGTGTGTGTGTGTGTGTGTGTCCTCTCTTGCCATGCCTGTGCTTTCACTACTGCCAGCAACCTCTTTAAGCAGATGTGTTAGCATTACCACGCTAGTCAACGTGCCTATACAAGCTCCAAAGGTAGAGCTAATTGGATGTAATACAGATAACAGCATTAGCCGCCTCTAAGCCGGACTTATGCGAGGTATTGAGAGGCTCTCTGGAGCTTGAACCGCCAGATCGCTGAGGGGAGGCGTGGCAAGCTGGAGGGCAGCACATAATGTTGCCTTCACATGCACATCTGATGGACCCAGTTGCCAGGTTTATTGTTTTTCTGCCAATTTAGGCTGTTTTTGAGAATGCAGTTGCCGGTAAAATTCAGAGGTCAGGTTTTTTGGGCTGTGTTCAAAATATACTTAAAGCAGTACAAACCATACAAAAGGTATACATTGTCTAAACGGGCTTAAATGTATAATTACGTACCAGACAAGCTAAAAACAGGCAGTTTGATATCAGCCATGTTTGATATCAGTGTCTTATGTAGAATGGATATGAAAATATACTCTGGAGCAGAGAAGAAAGAAAATAAAAGATAATTTTGTATTATTATGACAATTATGTAATCTCCCATTGTGTTATAATAATAATAATAATAATAATAATAATAATAATACCATACTATAAACAATAACTTAAGATTTAAGAATAGACAGTTTAGCAATTGATGTCATAGTGACTGTATGTCTCCATTGTCCAGGAACAGTTTTAGTGGCTGTTGTTTACAGTGAATTAAAAAGACACAAAGGTCCCAAGAAAGACCTGCAGCAAAGCAGATGAGCATAAGTCTCACGTTCTGCTTGTTTTGGCCAGTGGATGGCACTGTCTGCTGCTATCTGCTAACAACTTCTACTACATGCTCACCTAGTTTTAGAGAACACTGCTATGTAAAACCCCAAAAGTAGCTTCTGTCAACATTACCACAAATGTCTTGTTAAGACTCGATGTAACCCATGGATGGGGGTTACAGGACATGAATTAAAATGTGAAACTTGTACTATCAGGCGATTTACAGGCATACAGTCTACCTCAATGTAGACTACCATGTCATCCCTTACCAAAAAAAGGTATACGTCGAGTACATGTTATTAAGTATACTTAAGTATAATAAAAGTATTTCCCCAAGTGTACTTTTATTTAGCAAGTACACTACAAGTTTACTTACTTGGGACTAAGTTGGAACACTTTAAGTTCAAGTATATAAAAAGTAAACTGTGAGGATACTCTATAATTAGAGTAAAATTATAAAATTATACAGTATCCTTCCAGTTTACTTTTTATGTACTTTAACTTAGTGTTCCAATTTCGTCCCAAGTAAGTATACTTGTAGTGTACTTGCTAAATAAAAGTACACTTGGGGAAATACCTTTATTATACTTAAGTATACTTAATAACATGTATTCGACGTATACCTTTTTTTGGTAAGGGATCTACAAATAATGGTTCAGTATTCAAAAATGTCAGCATCCAGCATCCAAAAATAACGTTGATAACAGCTGTGTGTCTCTCCAGAACTGGAGCTAGACCAGGGCTGTGTTTATGGTTAGGCTATTGGGCTTGTTTATGGCAGTACCGTAGTTAGCATGGTTAGCATTATACATGAAACTGGAACTTTCCCCCCTTTTTCATAGATTAAAGCATATTTTAATGATATATTGACCCCCAAACTGGAAATGTCCCTGGCTTTCAGGAATCTGCTTATATTTAGAAATATAAGAATTAGCCTACTTAATTCCACTGAATACATCTATCCCTCCACTGTGATGAAAGGATAAAAGCTGGTAATAGTATAATTTTCAAAGCTGCCACTTGTAATTACAGTTTTAAAGCAGGAATTTCTGTTTAGTATAATTCTAAATACAGACAGCAGTACATCATGTTAACATGCTAGCATCCTTTTCTATGCTAGTGAAAGGGATCTAGCCCTTTAGAGCTAGCAGTTAGCCTATGGCTGGACATCTGCTGCTCCAGATTATGTTCTGGGGCTCGGGAAGTGCTCGGCTGCCAAGCCTTTGGTGAGGTCAAACGCTCCATGTGGGCCAGCGGAGGATCAGGCGACTGACCACAGGCTGGGACGGATATTTGGATAAACATTAAAATAAGCCAAAAAAGACAAAGATAGATGGAGGAATGAGAAGACGCTGCTGCTGACCATTAGTCTGTCTTTGGTAAAACAGATTGAAGACGATTCAGATGCAGCACGATGCATGTTTGATTTACTCACAGTGTTTTGGAAGGAAATTAAAAGTGTGGCGGCTGTAGTTCACGTGGTCAGAGTCAGAGATGGAGGTTCTGAAATGAAAATGCCCCCCAGATGTTGTGCCTTGTCCTGGACTGACCTGTCTACACAGTTCAAATGTTCAAATCCAGTTAAATAAACAGCAGCTTCTGCTCTGGCCTCATTACAGCCTCAAACCCAAATGGACTCTTTAATTCAGCTTTATTGTTTACAGTGAATATAAACCATCACAGATATACAGACAACTGAGATGAATATAAACTCATACTTTTCAGGTATATCAAGGTGCCTGTATGTACAGTACCAGTCAAAACTTTGGACACGTTCTGGACATTCAGTAGTTTTTCATGATTTAAAAGTGGTCTGCATTATATATTAATACTAAAGTCATCCAGACTATGAAGAAATACATCTGTAATTATTTAGTAAACAAACCAGAATATGTTTATATTTTACATTCTTCACAGAAATAAATTGACCTAAACTTGTAAACTTGACACATCTGTCCAGTCAGGTCCTGTTCCGTGTTGTAGACCCCCCGTAAAAGTAAAGTCTTGGAGGTAGAGACTGAGACTGGTGCACTTGATGTCGGCGGTGTGAAAATTAAAGGAAGGTTTTGTGACACTCATTTAGTTTGTACGTAGCACGACGTAGACTTAGCAGAAGTTAGACAAAATGGTTTCTGTC
>BRDA01066756.1:0-16372 GCA_036984385.1 Crenuchus spilurus | reverse complement strand
TAACTTTTTTTAACTGTAATGCAAATAGTTACTTTCCCTGGTAACAAGTTACTTTTATTATAGAGTAATTCAGTTACTAACTAAGTTATTTTTTTTAACAAGTAGTGAGTAACTATAACTAATTACTTTTTTAAAGTAATGTTCCCAACACTGATAATTATATTTTATATTATATATATATAATATGTAATATATATTTTGTTCCTCAGATTAAGCTTCTTCCCTGTTCAATAAACTCCTCCTGTTTACTCTTACACCCAGTTTCCTCAACCTGTCTGACAGTGTGTGTGTGTGTTCTCACCACATATGAAGCAGGTGGTTTTCAGAACCTCCTCTTTCCTCTGTTTCTCACTCCTCAGGTCAGCAAATGTATCAATAATAACACCAAAGATCAGATTAAGCACAATGATGATGACCAGGAAGAAGAAGAGCAGGTCATAGATAACTCTTGCAGCAAACAGAGGCTCCTGCACTCATATATACACACAAACACAGACATAATCAGAACACACTGCATCTGTATGGAGGCAATATGGCAAAAAACGATGAAACATCACATTTTCACAGTAACATAAATACAATGATACTTTGTTTTGAGGGTTGACTGGCAGAGAACGTACGTATATAAAATGTAGTATATAAATAAAAGTAAAAAAAAATAAAAAAAACAATTAATGTGAAAGTACTGGATAAAGATACAAAATAAATAAAAATATTATAAATGAAAATTGTATTTTCTAGCAAAAACTTCAAAATGTTTGATTAGATTAAATCCATTTAGTCATACAGCTGAAAAAAAAGGATTACACTTTAATGGATTTATGTCATTGACTGTATTCACAAACTTTAGCCAAAATGTGATGCTTTGTGCACCCCTGCATATGTGAGTTTACCTCTTTAGAAGGTTTACGCAGCACATCTCCAACTCCTCCCCCACTCCTCAGACCATGGCTCAGTACAGTAATCATACACATCCACAGAGAATCACATGCTCTCTCAACATCGTCTGCATGCACAAAATAAATAACACAGATTTACATCTTCATATAACTGCTGTCTCTGACTTACATCACAACGTATATCTTGGACATGAATAATTACACTACTGACCTTCCTCTTCACCCACAGACAGGCAAGTCCCATTTTCTACACTGCATGTTCCCTCAGAAAGGAAGCTACTGGCCAGATTCACACCTTCCTCTGAAAGCAAAATCAAGTAAGCAGTGCATCTGTGCACAGGAGTTTCATGGGCAATTGAGAAAGTTCTGCATGCACCATATAAATATATATGTTTAGGTGCTCATGTGAAAACATTTCTCTCAAAAAATCTCTCAAGCTCTCCTCAAAGCTTCAGTGTTTACATGGGTCTGTTCAGGAGCTCTACATTCTTTTCTGCTTAACATTTTAAAGTTACTGTAAGCGACATTAAAAATAGATGTGTCCTTTCTTTACCTAGTGTGTTGTTGGGAATACGGTCCACCTCCAGAATGAAATCATTTTTAAAGAACATGTAGCCCACAATGGAGAAGAGGTAGACTAGGATCAGACCCAGGACAGCCGTCAACACAATGGAGCGGCCATTACGTGTCACACTCTTAATCACGTTCAGTAGAGTTTCCTCTCTGTTCACCAGGTCAAACAGCTGCTCACAACACACACAACACAAAAATAAACAATTTATGTTCTTCCCTCTGACCACAGTACACAAGAACATTATGTTTGTTACAATTTTGTTTCTTATACCATATCTTCCAACACATCAGTTTTAAGACTGACCCACTTCATGCCTAATAAATCCTTTGACAGGTGCCATTGTAACAATATAATCAATGTTATTCACTTCACCTGTCAGTGATTTTAAAGTTGTGGCTGATTGGTGTATATATACATACCTACATTATTATACATACTGTAGCTTGTAAAAAAAAATGGGAATCAAGCAATTTAGCTGTAAAGAAATATAAAATTCATCATCAGTGTATCGCTGAATATACCTACATACTGTTGTGAATGATGGTTAAAGTGTTTAATGCAGCTGCAAGACTTTTTGGTAATAGAAGAAAATATAGCTGAATCTGAAAGTCTATTTATATACCACTAAGCATAGGCCTTGACTACAATATTAGAAAAACGGCAACAGCACCAGTAAGCTGTAGAAGAAGACGTGTCCACAAAGGCCCAGTGTGCAGATGAGGAGGTAGAGCAGATGAAACAGGAACTCTCTGTCCATTACCATCGCTCTGTAACCACGAGTAAACGTCCCTCGGTTACCAACAAAACTCAGCAGGAACACAATCTTATTGCACACCTGAAAACAACAGACAGATGAAACTTTAATTAGGTCTCTAAATGTGTATGTACACAGTGTGTGTCTGTGTGAATGTGTGCACTTACATTAAAAGCTCCCAGCAGGGAAAGCATATGGTGAAGTCCTAATGAGAAGCCTAGTCGAAGAACAGATGAAATGACCAGAACTCGAACTGCATTTGGACTGGGCCAGAGAAGCACAAAGCCCAAAGAGCCCAGGACACAACCCCACAGCAAGAGAGAGAGAGATGGGTCCAATGAAGCTGGAACAAAGGAACACAAATGAAAGTAAAAAACATAGATTATTGTATTGGCTATGTGTGTGTGTGTGTGTGTGTGTGTGTGTGGGGTTGTCCTAAAGAATGTTCACTGTGTAATTCATCTGCCTACATATTCCATCCTCCGTTAAGAAAAATACACCCAAATCTTCAACTGTAAGCTGCACTACGCAAATATAAAGTTATTGAAACATTTCTAATGTTGTTTGCATTCTAATATACAGATGAAGTTAAAGTACATTACACACTAATACAGCAGCATGCAAAAGTCTGGGCACCGCTGGTCAAAATTTCTGTTAACTTTTAAAGTGAATAGAAGATGAACTGATCTCCAAAACGGCATATTTAAACATGAAACATTTTAATGCTTAGTGTATTATTTTTCCTCTTTCCAACTTTAGAATGACAAAGGAAAGAAGCATCATGCTCTCATATAACTTTAAACAATACCTTAATTAGGCCAAGTAAAAAAAAAAGAATTGGTGATCATCCCCGACCGACCTCTAAAAAGCACCCGACCTTTTTTTTTTTTTTAACACAAAAAATGCACCAAACACCCTAGTCTGGCCTAGAATCATTCAAATTTCGCATGCTTCCAATGACGTGATCCCAAATCAATTCTGCACATGTGCAGTGCAC
This sequence comes from Crenuchus spilurus, assembly GCA_036984385.1. Taxonomy (NCBI): domain Eukaryota; kingdom Metazoa; phylum Chordata; class Actinopteri; order Characiformes; family Crenuchidae; genus Crenuchus; species Crenuchus spilurus. The sequence goes on along the minus strand of BRDA01066756.1, from coordinate 13,148 downwards.
TTCACTGTCAATACCAATGGCCGGTCGTTTTTGTGATGCAAATCATGGCTTTTGTAGTGGCCAGCATCGTAAAAACACTGCAGTCGGCCAATAAAATTCATTTCATTTCCCTGTTATTTAATGAAATAAAATACAATGGATAATTTTTGCTTTAGTAGACACTGAAATTAAACTGTAATATATTATAATAATTATCATTGCAGCATGCGCACAGACTCACACACAGAGAAGCAGACGGAGGCCCGGTTGTATAAATAAGACATAATAACTTTACCAGAGACCAAAATAAACAATTACTTGTTTAGTTTTGAAATAAAAGTATCAAGTGTGTGTGTGTGTGTCTTTCTGTGAAACTGGCGCTGTGTTTTGCTAACGAGTATTTTCGTGGCTTTGCCCTGAATATGTAAATCACTCAAGAAGAACATGATCTATGTTTAACATGGTTTATTTAAGTTTTCAACATCTTTTTAATATTCGCTACATAATATAGCATCGGAGAAGAGAGTAAAGAAAAAGGATGAGACATTTGCTTACTAAATGCTCTTTTACTGCTCTCTTACTAAAAAAGGAAAGTGTAGTAGCAAACGCTCACTGCTTTACAGCATGAAAGTACGACCAGACTAACTATATGGACTAAGACACACATTAACGGTAACTTAACTAAAATGCTAAAAATAACTCATAGAGACTAGACTACAACTAACAATCATTACACATACAAAAATCCCCTCTTAAAGACCCCAAATAATTACAAAATAGACCCCATAAACACACAAGAGAACTTTATGCAAATACCGTACGACACGCAGCCATCTGATTGGCCGACACCCCCAAGAGCCGCCACAATACTTTTCTACCATCAATCAAAAAAAAAAAAAAAAAAAAACACCTCCCCCCCGACCCAAAATTTTGGTGAAAAAGGATGATCACCAATTTTTTTTTTTACTTGGCCTTAGCTTGTTAGGGCTATTACTTGTTCACAATTTTCATAAGGAAAGCCTTTCAAAGCATTCCAAATATTCAGATTCCTCAAACCTTGTCCCAATAATCAACTGTCATAGGCCAAAGAGCTGTCTTAACACACTGAAAAATAAAATAAGTGATGCTCATAAAGCAGGAGCAAAGCATAGCAAAGTGTTTTCAGTTAGATGTTTCCTTAGTTCATAACTTAATTAAGAAATGCCAGTTAACGGGAAAGATGATGTTCGGGTGGAAAATTGAGAATTGCTTGTAGGATTGCTACAAAATTCAAATATACATATGACTTTCATGAACATATTTTGAAAAAGAAAAAAAAAAAAAAGAATCAATAAAGGAGGCTCTGGTTTGGCCCATTACCATTTTTATTATTTTGAAAATAAAAGATTGAATTAAAACAATGAATTTTCCTTAAAATAAAAAAATGTGTCACATTTAACTTGCTTAACTATGCCTTTTTGAAATTTGGTTATCTTTTATTTTTTAAATTTTGACCAGTTGTGCTCATACTTTTGCAAGCCAATATAAACTTCAGTGTAGACACGCTGGCTATATGCCACAAACCACTTGAGAACCATGGTTATAGGAGATTGGTCTGAGGACTAAGGGACAGTTGTGGTACTCACTGTCACTCACACCCTCCAGTGGGTAGAAGAATGCGACTAGAATGTTTATGAGCACAGCCAGGTTAAATGAGACGTTGCTCCAGAAAGACATGTTCCTGCTGCACCAGTACAACACTGGCTGGGCTGAAACACACAAAACGTGTACAAAGCATTTGATGAATTCCACACTATGATCAAGCCTTTCCTTTAATCTTAAGTTTCCATATGATGTTATACTCCCAAAGAATGGTACACTGGCTCACATACAACCATTTCAACCCCAATAAAGATTAATTTCAGATAGCAGCAGCAAGACTAGACTGTTAAATTAACACCATAATTTTCTAGGCATCTTGACAGCAGCATGATTTATTGTTAATATCCTATTACCTTTGATCAAATTTGATAAAAGAAGACATAACATTCATTCAGAGTTTACCATTCCATGGTCCATTCTACAAAATCAAAACACCCACAGTTAGAGAGTACCTCGAAGTTTTTTCTGCCATCTCATCTCATTATAGAGATCATCTGCTCTAAGAAAAAAGTCGTTGATCTTGCTGCCCTGTTCATCTCTTTCTGTGCTGTAGTACACGCGGAGCTTGGACTCATTTGTCAGGAAGGAGCAGATATGAGGCACAGGAAACACTATCTGCTCCATAGTTCGATCCTGCCGAACTATCTGCGCACACATACACACAAAAACAGAACGATCATAGTCCTGCTCAATCAAAACATGAATCTGTGAGAATGCATCACTGTATATAGGTGGTGTTCAGCTGTTCAGGTGTATATACAGTATATATATATATATATATATATATATATTTGCTCATCAGTCACCTCTATCTGGGCAGTGTGTTTAGTGTAGCACTCCAGAGCCTGGTCTTCTCCACTTGGTTTCAACAGCATCTGCAGCTCCTTGTTGTGACGGGACAACTAAAAGTTTGAAAACCAAAAGTATTACATTTTTAGGTTTTGTAGGAGTGTGTTAAATGCTGCTGTGCACAGATGTTTAGTCTCACATCTAAAGCTAAAGTTAATTAACAATGCTTTGATCCTAAATCACTTCTGGTTCATTGGTAATATCAATTCATAGTGACATACCAGCTGTGGATGTGAGTCTGAATATGTGCTTGTCAAAGGAGTACGTACAATACAAGACAGTAAAGACAGTAGACCTATTTCAAGCATTTTTTCAATCAAGTCACTAAGAACAATCCCATTTCGTTGCATCCTTCAAATGCAGACCAATACTTTGTGTAATCTGGTTTAATTTACTTTCTGCTTTGTGCACACATGATATTTCTAATAAGTTCACCATGAATCCCACAGAAAATGTCTTAACCCATCTGTATAATGGAAAAGCTATTAGCTTGAGTTAGCATAGTCAACTATTTTGGACAAATATACAATATAAACTAAACCAAGTGAGCCTGATAAGAGAAATAATTTTCTATTTATTCAAATACGAGAGATGGAGTAGCACAGCTTATGATGACGTGCAGTTGTATACATTGTTAAAAACAGATCATATCAATTTCATAGAGTAAAAAGAACACTTCATATATTGTTGCTACTAAGGTCATAGCTGCAGCTTTGGTCAGAAGTATGGGTGTAAAAATTATAGGAACCTGATGTGCAAGAATGTAGATATTGTGTCCAACGTTGCGTGGTGAGGCTGCATGGTCCTCTCCGTTTTCCTCATCATCATCAAAGTCAGCCTCCCCCTGCTGGTAAGCCTTCTTTATCACCTCCACCTAGTGCCCACAACACACTTATATTTAACACATATGCTGAAAATATATCTGCTGACATAAATTTAAACTATACTTGACAATACTATAAGACTGCATCCCTCACCAGCTCTTTAGGTCTCATATTGTACAGGATCCTCTCTGCATTCTCACTGTCATGGCGACTCTCCATTATGGCCAACAGCAGCTTGGATGCATTATTCTGAATAAAGAGATTAAATGTTACAGAGAAATTTACACTGCTAACATATCACTGCATGAATTACTAAACAAGCAGATAAAAATAGATGAGGTATGCATTTCAGGCTTAACGCCCTGTTAAATGTCACATACATACTGCCCAAAAATGGACATCCAAGAAAGAAACTGAGTTGCCAGAATGGCAGGTTACCTTTAGTTCAAGCACCAAGTCCATTCTCTTTCTACCAAGTGGATTGATGTCATTCAGAATCAGAGCAATGATGATGTCTATGCCATTAGACTCATGAGTTGCAATGCAGTTCTGCAGAAAGACATACATGTATAACTTTAATAAAACAATTTAAGCTGCTCATAGACAAAAAAAGAGAGGAAACGAGAGAGACTGTGTGACTGTGACTGCGTGTTCACCTGGTTATCATGGCAGGGTCCTTGGCAGTACTCAGTAAGACTCTCTATAGTCTGGTTAATGAGTGCCACATTGTGTTGGTTAATGTAAAGGCCTAGCAGGCCCAGGCCTCCTGTAGTGCTTCCACAGATACAGTCCAGAAACTGCAGGGTCTCACACACTAAATTATAGTTGTTCTTATTGTTCTGGGAACGCAGAAAATTCTGTGTAGGAAGAAAACATATCTGAGGACAGCTGATTACATGCACAAATAAATTCTCAGCCTGTCTAAGAAATATGACATAACCAATGCAAACTTAGAGTGCTATTTTTATATGCACACAAGTATAGTCTGACTTCATGACTAGATTTACAGTGCTACATCAAAAAATGAGAATACTGTGAAAAAGTTCATTGTTGTTCATAATTTAATTTAAAGAGGCACGTTGACATTTTACAGTCATTTATCATAAAATTTTATTTCAAGCCTTTTTTGTTTCAATGTTGGTCAGTATGACTTCTAGCTCATGAATCCAGAATCTCAAATTATTAGAATTAATTAACTTAATTTCAAGTTAAATAAATAATTTAAAGTAGATTATTCAAAAGTAAATTATAGTAAATTATTCTAACCGTATCAACATTAAAACAAAAATGCTTCAAATATATCAATTTAAGTCTAATGAATATAAAATACATGATTTTATACATGACTTTTTGAATTAAATTATGAACATAAGTGAACTTTTTCATGATATTCTAATTTTTGGAGTTTTCTTCAGTTTAAATATTTCACATTTATTTATGACAAAATGTTTTAACTGAAGGACATTTCTTCCTCTTTCTTGGCCCCTATGCTTTTTGTTACTCCGTGACAGGTAGTGTAGTAAACTACCAGCAATCAGTCAACACTGATTCAACTCTGGTCTGCATCAGATGTTTTAATCACAGTAAGCTTAGGTCATCTAAAGTATAATCTGGACATGATTAGTATCACATTGGGAGGTTGATTAATATACTGTTAGTAAAGTTAGTGAAGTTAGTGAACTGTTAGTGAAGTACTGTGCAAATCTAACAGGTCAATAATTCTGGAGGCTCAGAGAAGGATTAATTTTCATTCTCCGTGACCCAAATCAATCAAATATGTATTTTTCAACCTCAATTGTAAAAGTGATGCTGGCTGCAATTTCCCAAGCTAATGCTAATGACAGCTTGAACTCATGTAAGACTCAGGATCATTAGAATTACAATTGAATTAAATGTCAGAGCATATTTTCCACTTTAAAGCAGCACAACATGATAAAACTCTGGTCATAAACAAATGACATTTGTTCCACTTTTATCATTTACATTTTTACAAATGTCTAAATGCAGGTGTAACATTCAAATACAAACATACAGACCTGCAGGTCTCTGTTATGGTTTTCACATAACAATTGTAGGAAGCGTAGGATTGGCTGCATGATCATAATGACAGGACTCATCTCCCCTTGCTCAGCTCCTTTGTCTCCACCACCCCTGTCGCCATCAGCATGGCCGAAGGCCTCTTCAGGATCAGCATCACGACGATATGAGCCAAAAGCCTTCTTTGTCACTGCAGATGCCTCTAATAGTTGTTCACGAGCATCATCAGTGACCATCACTGCTGAATCTTTTTCTAGAAAATATCATCACAAAAGCAATGTTTAACGCTGAGTCACAGGTCATGTGACCTGAAACACTTGCCACATAGCATTATGGGTTGATCAACATCACAAAATTCATAGTCACAGCTGACCTTTGCGCCGCTGAGGTGTATCTCGATCCGATCCTTGCTCGTCACGCCGTTTGTTTCCGAGGTCACTGGTGTTGACAGTAACCGTGGCTTTGATCTCTAGCTGAGCGGCTTTCATTCGGTCGTAAAAAACTCTAAAGAACTTTTCTGACTTTTTATCTTCTGTCAAACGTTTATAAAATGAATGCTGCAGAAAAACATAATATATCATTATGTACATTACAGTACACTCTATGGTATACATTTAACATGATAAACCTCTACATACAGATGTGGCAAGTTTTAGAACAAACACTGAGTTTCTCTGACCTGTATGGTTGTGTTCCCACCCTCCAGGAGGGCGATGGCTAATAAGATGCTCTCATGAAAGACACGGTCACTGTTTGTGTTCATAATGAGGTCAATGACCAGATCAGATGCCCCTTCACGGTCCAAATGACACTGCACTTCTGTTAGAGACATCTCAGCTCGGCTCAGTGCTCCTAATCACACACACACAAACAGTAAAAGCTGATGCATCAGAGAGTGTCAGAAGATGATTTATGTGGAAGTAAATGTATTAAGTTAGAATTAAGGCAGTTAAAACAATACTAACAATGCTAAATAACAAATTACTTCATGTACTCACCTGACTGGGTCTTGTTTGGACCTACAGGTGTAAGGGCAGAGTTACTGAAAGCTGTCAGACTGTCTCTCCTCCCCCCAGTCCTGAAGTTACCATAATAACGGTTCACCAGCAACTGTCTCAGAGCTTCTCCCTATGACAGCAAATGTACCATTTATTAATATTAGTTCAATATTAGTGATTTATACACATACCAAGACATGAAAAAATATGTGGGTATATATATATATATATATATATATATATATATATATATATATATATATATATATAGACAATGAAACTGAAACACCTGCCATTTTAGTGTGGGAGGTTTCATGGCTAAATTGGACCAGTCTGGTGGCCAATCTTCATTAATGTCACATTGCACCAGTAAGAGCAGAGTGTGAAGGTTCAGTTAGCAGGTAAGAGCACAGTTATATAGTATATTGCAATGCACACATTATGGTGGCATACCAGAGTTTAAAAGAGGACAAATTGTTGGTGCACGTCTTGCTGGTGCATCTGTGACCAAGACAGCAAGTCTTTGTGTCTAAATATTATTGAGCCACTTTGGTGTGTTTTGGAGGAGCGAGTCAGGAAACGGTTTCCTCCACCAGCATCACGTAGTGACCTGACCACTATCCTGCAAGAAGAATGGCTTAAAGTCCCTCTGACCACTGTGCAGGACTTGTATATGTCATTCCCAAGTGTGTGTGTGTGTGTGTGTGTGTGTGTGCAAAAATAAGTTTTTACTTTTTTTTTTTTTACTTTAAATTGTTTACTATTTATAGACATGTTTGAGTAACTACTGACAAAATTTCTCCCAAATTTTTGAAGCCTCGAATAATGCAAAAAAAAAACAAGTTAATATTAATTGGTTTAATTTTTTAACACCATAATACTAATGCTTTAACTTTTGGTGTTTGGTTATGTAACCTTGATTTTGTTGTTAGCGTAAACATTCAAGCTGCTTGGCATTTTGTGAAGGCTTGTGACTGTTCATCTTTCTTTTGATCTTTCTCCATCTTTCTTTCTTTTTCCAAAGATAATCTCTTTCCTGGATTATTATGTTTGAAATAACTCATTTTACAAAAAAATTAAAAATGCTTATCAGGAGCATTTTCTGACAAAGCATATATATGTGTGTGTGTGTGTGTGTGTGTGTGTGTGTGTTTAGATTAAAAAAGCAGCCAGTGTGTGTGGTTAGAGCAGAGTAAGTGATACCAGAAGTCAGGGGTCAGGGGTCAGGGTGACCTACCCTCCTCTGATCCTCCTGCTGTTTTGGAGGCAGATTCACATCCACCTGCTGAGTGAGTGAGCAGAGCAGACAACATAACACTAACACAGAGTTAGTCATTATCACCATGCATTAGCGTGTTACATACACATATCATGCAACACACTGTAATACAAGCTATAATGATTGAAAACAAGATAATATTATAAACAAGATAAGTGACTAATCAGTAGCAATTTGGTCTTGATCATATTCATTAATGTCAAAAATGCATTTACTGTAAAGATCAGCAAAAATATCATTAAGTATCAGAGAGTGAAGGGCGTTCAACAGAGTTACTATATCTGGTACTGTAATCCTAGTAGAGGACATCACTTCTTCAAAAAAACAGAAAGCTTTGCCACAATAAGTCAGTGTTGCAGTACAACACATCAACACAGCTACTTTACATTCCAACATTCAGCCTCAATGGAATAATTACAATGTACAAATGTTCAACAATTCAAGTTAAGAATGACCTCTGATCCAATGTCTATAAGTATCTAGTCTATAAATATCTATTTGAGTTAAAAAAAATTAAATTGAATAATTAAAAAGCTAGTTTTTTTACAGTGTACATAAGTACTATGCAAAACAGAAACCATATTTGAAAATACAAAACAATGAAATATTACTCCCAAACACCTTCTTATCTAACAGTTACACACAGCTGAAGACAGCCAGGAGCTCAAAGACAAATCTAGACAGAAGGAAGAAACTGAGACCACAGAAATTAAAGCGAAGACAGGATGAATGAGAAAACAGACAACCTCAGTAATATCCATCTCATCATCAAATGCCATGAGCTGAAAGAGAGAAGTGAAGGACGGATTAGAAAAAAGAGTGCGTACAACGAAATCAGTGATTATTGGTGACAAGTTTAAACAGCAACCTCAAATACAATGAACATGCAAATATCATATGCATACAATACATGCAGATGAAGGTGCTCTGAGCAAATATTCAGTAAGTGTTAAGAGTATGAGAACACACGCAGTTTAAGTAGTGAGAGCATAAACAAGCCAATGACAACATGACGACATCTTCAATAGCAGGACTAACCCTCAGAACTATAAAATGGCCATATTACAGACTTGCCGATGTTTTATTAAAATGTTATCTTATCCACTTTTCTCCTGTTACCTTTTCACCATATCCTCTGTCTTTGGTCATCATTTCTCGAAGAGTCTGTAGAACTTTGATACACAAGCGCTCCTCATTCTCCTCTAACAGCTGCTTTGTGTGTTTTATCAACCTGTAGTGAAAGGGATGAAGAGCATCACTGAGAAGTCTGATGGGGTAAGGTAAAGATGAGGTCAGATATGAAGATCATTTTGATCATATAAAAATATATATTTTTGCAATACGGAGGCATAGTCTATTCAATTATTTTACTTTTTTGAAAAGAGAGTACAGTACACATAAAAAATGAATACTGCGAAAAGTGCATTATTACTTAATATTTAATTCAAAAACATAAACTCTTATGTATGACAGTATGAAAAATAGTTACAGTATGAAAAATGCAATAAAAAAGTGCAGTGTTTCTTACATTTAAATGTATTTAATTGCAGATTGTACAAACCCAAAATATTACATGTTTTGTAAATATACACCCATTTCTGCATTTCAGGCCTACAATACATTCCAAAATTTGGGATAATTAAGCATTTACCACTTTGCAATGTTACAATTTCTTCTCTTACACACTTAAGACATTCTGGCATCAAGGACACCAAACAATGGAGTGTTTCACGTTATTTTGTCCCATTCTTCCTGCAATCAAGTCCTAATTTGTGCTATGTCCTATGGAGCTGTCACATTTTTGTTTCAAACTTCTCCACACATTCTTTACTGAGGACTACAGACAGGCCAGTCAAGTACTCATACCATCTTCTTCTGCAGCCTGCCTTTGTAATGTATGCAGCATATGGTTTTGCATTGTCTTATTGCATCTTATTCTCTTGAAAAGATGTCAGCATTACCTTTGCCAAAGGCACAAGCACTTTGCAATGTTACAATTGCAAAATGACATACTCTCACTTTTGGACTTATTACTGATAACAGTCTGGATGGGCTGTTTTATCTTTGATCAGGAGCACATGGCATCCATTTCTTCCAAAAAAGACCTCAATGCATGTTTGCACAGTGTGATGGTCCGTCCTAGATGCCTCCAAGCGCAGAAAAGTCAATGCTTCTTCTGGACACGGTTAACATAAGGCTTCTTTTTTTGCACAGTAAAGTGGCATTTGTGAATGTAACTCTGTATTGTAGTACTTGACAACAGTTTGCCAAAGCTGGCCATGAGGTTTTATCATACATTCATGAAGGACAGTTCTTGATGCAGTACTGTCTGAGAGATCTGAGATCATGGGTGTTAATTTAAGGCTCGCTCCCTTAACCTTTATGCACTGAAATTCCTCCAGATTCCTTGCATCGTTAAATTGTATTATACACTGTAGAGGGAGAAGTATGTAAATCTCTTCCAATCTTTGAGGAACATTGTTTTAAAACATTTCAATTCAACTGCATTTTTAAAATGACATTTTCCATGCTGTCCCAAATTTTTCTGATTTTGGATTTGTATAATCATTACAGATAAAGTATTTTTTGTTTTACTGTTGATCAGTATGGCTAGTGAAAATCAGAAATCCAGATTTTCAAATTACTAGAACAATAAATTTCAAGCGTAGTAAATTGCTACGAACAGTATCAACATTATAACAAATAAAGGCTTGAAATATATCACTTTAAGTACAATGAATATAAAATATATGACTTTTAAAATTTCATTATGAACATACATGAAATGTTCATGATATTCTAGTTTTTGGAGATGAACAAGTTTTTAGTATAATGCTGTGGTGTAGTAAGTTTCAAATGGCTTGAGCTAAGTAATGACATTTACTGGCACTGTGTACACAGAAAAAAACATTTTTATTGGCCCATTCATCATAGAGTATGATTTACACAGTATGATTTCATCACCATGTAAAGGTCAGCTAGTGTTTTCAGATGGTTTTAAAATGATTTTATTACACCAATGGTAAGATCAGTGAGACAAATCAGGATATCATTTTAATCTGAGTGTGGAAATTGTATGAAATTTTTTGGATTCATACTTGCAGATGAATCCTCCACTTTCACACTTGCGATGAGCTTCAGTGTGCTCTGGGAAAAGCAACTCTGGACGATGGAGGACATCCACCAACACGGACAACTCAGCCTGGACAAGAGGCCTTAACCGCTCTTCTAGTGCTGAAACTATGTCCTACACACACACGGATACACACACACACACACACACACACACACACACACACACACACACACACACACAGAGTCAGAGTAAGGCACTGAAGAGAGATGTTAAAAAACACTCACTGACAAAAGGTGAGCATTCTGAAGCAGAGATTAATGAATTAAAATAATTAATGACTTAAATGAGTTATATTTTATATTTGTTACATGTAAAGTGACATATTTTAAGTCTTTTTTTTTTGTTTTACTGTTGATCAGTTTGGCTTATAGCTCATAGAAATCCACAATCTTAACGATCATGCTGCTTGCCATCGACAGCCTGTGCCTGGAGAGAGAAGAATTGGCCGTGCTCTCTCTTGATTTTGAGTAAATTACGTTTCAAACAGTATCAACACTTAAAAAAAGGTTTGGAATGTGTCACTTTACGTGTAATGAATATAAAATATGTTATAGTTTACCTGTTTGAATTAAATTATGAACAAATACACTTTTTTCACAATATTCTACTTTTTGGAGATTCACTAGCAACTTGAAAAGAAAATGTGAGATATTTTTACAGTAGTGGACACAAGCAAAACATTCACAAAAGTATGTGACTGTCTCACCTGCAGTCTCTCAATGATATTACGGTAGTCACGAGATGCAGTCAGGACAGAATCTCTGCGTGTAGCATTTCGGGCAGACATCCTCCAGCTCAGGGCTGTTTTCTGCACAATGTTGTTGGACTTTATGAACAGATTATTCACTTGACAGTCTAGATCCACTGGGATGGCTATGGCTCGGCCCTTAGCTGTAAAGCAGATACATACAGATCACAGCTCTATAAAGACCAGCACAGACTAGTAACTAGTAGTAATCTAATCAGCGCTGTTTGGTGTTGAGATAGTTATTTAGATCCACAATAAGAAACTACTATTTCTAAAACTCCATGTTTGTTGCTGCCTTGAACTCCAGCAACACTAATGCAACCATGAAAAGACAAGAGTACAAAATGACAGTGTGCCCTCTTGTGGTCCACTAACTGTAAGTTCAGGAAACATGTTCTGGTATCTTTTACTTATTAGTGACCCTTTCTAATATTCCTAAAGTTCCATACTAATATTCCTATCCTCTGATTTATTTCATGTTTATCCAAAACCATACACTGTTACATCGCACAATTAAACATAAAATGCTTTTAAAATATTATTCCACAGGGAAGTAAAGCCTCACAGGACATTGAAGTTCTTCATGGACTCTTACCCACATCACTCAGCACCTTTATACAGGCCTCCACACTGCCTTTCTGTCCTGGGAGTAACCAGTTGCAGTGATACACACGAAATACTCCTTGCAGAAGCTGCACAAACACTGGCTGACGTGTCTGAGAAAGATAAACAGACATCCTCAAATAGCAGAAGCACAAAACAAGAGTGAAAAATGTTTTACATTTCATGGACATGTATTACAACACGAAATACATTACAAATATGCAGGGCATTGCATACATAAGAAAATCATCATCTATAATGGTGCACAATATTGTAGCAACCAATGTATTATTTTTACAAATAATTTATTTATTGATGATAGATGATGAATGATGCCCACCGCTGAAGGAGTGTGTGCTCACTACCCCTAGTGTGTGCATGCTCACTTGTCTCTGTGCTGTATGTGTATTTAGAACTGTGATAGGTTGTTTTTGTCTTCCTTCTTCTTCCTAAGTTGACATTTTATATATGACTGTAATATCTATATATTTTGTCATATCTAGACATATTTAGACATTAAAAAATAGTCACTGTGCATGTATGAATAAGAGTATGAACTGTTTTAAATGCTAAAAACAACATTAAGTCAGTATATCAGTATTATCCCAGACATTTTGTAAGGAAAAGTTCCTCATTTCAGCTTGTTGACTTTTTGCTGTCACCTGCAGGCTTGTGCTCTGGTCAGAGAACGGTGAGCTGAAGAATGTGGTGACGATGCTCATGATGGTCTCTGTGACGTAGCGCTCAAGAACTGTGTCTGCATGCTTACGGTCACTTGTGTTGTTACACACCTGCAATACAGATATATCAGTACTGTTTATTCAAATTTACATGATGAAAAAGATGGTCACTGTATAGCACAAGAGTGAAACACTTCTTTTAAAGGTTACATATCCAATATTTTGACATTTGTGTGGTTATATGTACCAAAAAAGTTGTACAATATCATTTTCGAATCCGTTTATCAGATTTAAACAGGATGTGCCTTTACGATTGATGTAAATGAGCTTTGTTCTCTATTTGTTCTCTTTGTTCTCTCTATTCTTCACTGAGA
>BRDA01066753.1:13692-25176 GCA_036984385.1 Crenuchus spilurus | reverse complement strand
AAGAGGATCACCAATTCCACCATTGTTGCGCAGAAAGATAGTGCAGCAATACCAGAATGGTGTTACCCAGCATAAAATAGCAAAGACTTTTAAGTTATCATCATCAACCGTGCATAACATCATCAAAAGATTCAGAGAATCTGGAACAATCGCTGTGCGTAAGGGTCAAGGCCGTAAAACTCTACTGGATGCTCGTAATCTCCGGGCCCTTAAACGTCACTGCACCTCAAACAGGAATGCCACTGTCAAGGAAATAACAGAATGGGCTCAGGAATACTTCCAGAAAGCATTGTCAGTGAACACAATCCACCATGCCATCCGCCGTTGCCAGCTGAAACTCTACAGTGCAAAGCAATTTCTAAGCAAGCTCCATTTCTACATTCCACATCTACATTTCTAAGCAAGCTCCACAAGCTCAGACGTTTGCACTGGGCCAGGGGTCTTTTAAAATGGAGTGTGGCAAAATGGAAGACTGTTCTTATTATTCTTCTTCTTATTATTATTATTATATCTATTATTATTATTATTATTATTATTATTATTATTATTATTATTATTATTATTAGGGGTCTACTATTATTATTAGGGGAACCCTATTGTAATTGTTCTGATTTTTTAATTCTTCTTCTTCTTTTTCTACCTTAGAAACGATCGTGCAGACCAAACTGTAAGGCCTAGAGACATGACACTTGGTCAACTGGTAGTACTCCCTCCCGCTACTCAGGCGCTCGCACTCAGCCCATTTAGCCTTAAGGGGGCGCTATAGTGCAAGGCAACACGTTTGGCCCTCTCACTCCTACTGCATAAGAAATACATTGAAAATTCTTAAAGAATTTCATTCCTTGGGTCAAAAAAAACTTATTTGCCATTTGGACCATTAAGCTCCACCCACTTAGATTTTTTGCTAATTTGCATAATATGCTAAATCAACTTTTGCGAACTAGTCTTAGAATTTTTGCCCATCCTCATGCATGTGGTATCAAAAACGTTCAGAAGATCATGCTTGTCAATAATTATCAAGAAAACCCTGAAATTTCTAAACAATATGGCTGCCATATGCAAATTAGCTCATTCAATTAGAGCTGTGTTTTGCTATAAATGCTGAATGTCTGTTTCTCAGCATTCATAAGTCATATTGAGCTGAAACTTGGTATGCTGCATCTGCATCCCAGCCTTTAAGTGAAATTTTAAGGGCAAATTGGAAATTCAAAAATTGTGTCTGCCATTAGCCAATTAGCAGTAATCAGGCATTTGATAGGCTTAACAATCATCAATCCGGATGACATTTGAATTCTGAGTCCACGTAGGGATTCCCTAATTGCATACTAAATTTGGAGCTATTTGGCCTCTAGGTGGCGCTATTAAAAAAATTCAGTTATATCTTCACCTGTGATTTAAATTCTGAACAAAAAAATGTGATAATTATTAGTCACTGCTCTTATACAAACAAATTGGCAAAAAAAATTGTTTTCAAAAATGTCAAATTTTTTTTGTTTATGCCGAAATGTGAAAATTTCACTTTTCGAACTAGTCTCTGGATTTCTGCCCAAACTGGACATTCATGGCCTTTTTATGACCTAATTTGGGTGAAGGTAAATAATTATTTAAAAAAAATATTTACATTTTATTTCAATATGGCTGCCATATGCAAATTAGTTTGATCTATTCAGTGCATTTTACTCAATCAGCAATTTCTCAAGAATGCTTATGAATATTTTGATGAAACTTCAAAAACTTAGTTAGGACTTGATGCTGGGAAGGATGTACAGAGTTGGTGCAGATTGACCAGTAAGGGGTGCTATAAATGCTGCATATCATTTTCTCAGCATCCATAGGTCCTATCAAGCTGAAACTTGGCATGCTGCATCTAGATAGCATTTTGTAAGTGAATTTTTAAGGGCAATTTGGAAATTCAAGTATTGTTTCCACCATTAGCCAATTAGCTGTGATGAGGCATTTGATAGGCTTAACAATCATCAATCCAGATGAAACGTGAAATCTGAGTTCATGTAGGGATTCCCTAATTGCATACTAAATTTGGAGTCTTTTGGCCTCTATGTGGCGCTATTCATAAAATTTAGTTATACCTTCACCTGGGTTTTAAATTCTGAAAAAAAACTGTGATAATTATTGTTCACTACACTGATACAAACAAATTGGCAAAAAGAAAATTAAAAAAAAATGTAAAAATGTTTTAGTTTATGCCAAAGTTTGAAAATTTCACTTTTCGAACTAGTCTCTGGATTTCTGGACATTCATGGCCTTTTTATGATCTAATGTGGGTGAAGGTAAATAATTATTTTTAAAAATATTGAAATTTAATTTCAATATGGCTGCCATATGGAAATTAGTTTGATCTATTCAGTGCATTTTACTCAATCAGCGATTTCTCAAGAATGCTTATGAATATTTTGATGAAACTTCAAACACTCAGTTAGGACTTGATGCTGGGGGGCGCTATAAATGCTGCATGTCTGTTTCTCAGCATCCATAGGTCAAGCTGAAACTTGGCATGCTGCATCTAGATAGCATTCTGTAAGTGAATTTTATGGGCAATTTGGAAATTCAAAAATTGTGTCTGCCATTAGCCAATTAGCTGTGATGAGGCATTTGATAGGCTTAACAATCATCATTCCGGATGAAACATGAAATCTGAGTTCATATAGGGATTCCCTAATTATTGCCTACAAAGATTGGAGCAGTTTGACCTCTAGGTGGCACTATTCATAAAAATCAGGTATATCTTTGTATACTTTTAAAAATCTGATGAAAAATATATTCTTTATTCAGGGCATTGGTATAAACAAATTTGTAATTGCATGTCTATATAAAAAATGTAAAAATTTGTTTTATTGCCAATTTTTTAAAAATGCACTTTTTGAACTAGTCCCATTGTAATTGGGGCAGTTTGAGAAGTGAAAAAACACCTTTTTTCATTAGCACAAATGCACACAGACATAGCCAAGTCATTGGGAGGGAGGATGGGGGGGGTGGGTAAGGAGATAGAGAAAGTCCAGCTCCAGCATCGGCCATCCAGGGCCTTTCAGCACAGCAGCCATTACAGTGCTTCCACAGATCCGTGTGCTTCTTGCATGGGGATAAGCATGTGAAAGACGTTTTGGAGAGGTTGGGGCAGTGGGGGGGCTGAAAAGCTGAGTGCCCTGTCCTGGCGCCCAGACAAAAACAGCCATTATCTTCAGGAACGTTGGGGAGGATAAAGGCTCATAGCAACGTCCTTGGGGAGATATGGCGGCAGTCAAAATAGCTGCCGAGGTAGGGAGCCGAAAAGGGAGATCAGAGACAAATTTTCTGCAAATAACCCCAAAATTTACAGTGGTTACTTTAAAGTCATTCATTAGTCCCTCAAGAATCCAAATCATTGCAGAGCTGAGACTTTTCCTCCAAGCTGTTATCCAAACCAAAGTTTATACAGTCTGAGAGCCATCAGCTCTGCCCATCGTATAATCCTCAGGCAGCTTCTGGGGGCTCGGACAGCTGGCCTGACCTCTTTAATTTCCGATACCAGGGCATTCCTATTCCAATCTGCAGAGTACCCCAGTCCGTGTTCCGAATAACGTCCTTCGAGAGTGCAGCCAGGCATACGACTCCATCGCATATCCAGCTGCAAACGTCCCATCGGGGCAGGTGGGCTCCCCGAACCCAAACTTCTCAGTGTCAGTAGTGTTGAGAGACCATTTAATTCCACAATTTGTTCTTCCGGACAGTGCTATGAGAAGCTCTGAGTAGACAAGACAAGAGAAGCAAGCAGGGTAAGATAGGGCGGAGAGGGTGAAAGTGCGACCGCCTTCCACGAGAGCAGAGAGAGACAGACCCTACATGACCTTGTTACAATGAGCTAAGACTGAATGTAAATAATTATCAAAAAAATCTTGAAATTTGGAAACAATATGGCTGCCATATACACAATTGTTGTGAGTTTCAGTGCATTGTACTCAATCAGATGTTTCTCAGGAATGCTTATGAATATTTTGATGAAACTTTAAATCCTTATTCAGGACTTGGTTCTAGGGAAGATTTTCAGAGTTGGTGCAGATTGGTCAATGGGGGGGGGGCGCTATAAATGCTACATGTCTGTTTCTCAACATCTGGAGGTCTTATCAAGCTGAAACTTGGCATGATGCATCTAGGTAGCATTCAATAAGTGAATTTTTATGGGCAAATTGATCATTCAAAAATGTAAGTTGCTATTGGCCAATGAGCTGTCAGGAGGTATTTGATGGGCTTAACAATCATTAATCTGGATGAAACTTGAGATCTGTGTCCAGATAGGAATTCTCTAATTGCATGCAAAATTTGGGGCAATTTGGCCTCTATGTGGCGCTATTCATAAAAATCAGGTATATCTTCATCTGCTTTTGAAATTTCGATGAAAACTGGGATAATTCTTGTTCAGTGCATTGGTCCAAACAAAAATGTAAAAAGAATATGTTTCAAAAATGTAATTTTTTTTGCTTATTGCACATTTTTTAAAAATATGGACTTTTCAAAGTAGTCTCTGGATTTTTGCCCAATCTGGACATACATGGTGGTTTTACAATCTCGAGTCTAACAGTAAATAATTATTTTAAAAAATTGTCTTGGAACTGTGCGACAATTTCTGGCATAGGCCTGAAACTTGTGTGTTAAGCAAACCTAGCCCTGATATTGAGAGGGCCTCCTTATTACTCAATGAAAATTTCTGAAAAATATTGAAATTGCATGATAGTTTCTACCTGAGGCTTGATTTTTACATTTTAAGCCTCATATTGCGAAATATTCCTTATGTGCCATGAAAAGTTCTGAAATATATGTTCATACTGCATGAAAATGTCTTCTTTCAGTCTGAGTATTGTGTGTTCTGCAGCTTTATGGAAAGCATGGTGATCTAGTGGTAAGGTCTTGGGTTCAAGACCACATCTGAGCAAAGTTTTGATTTTATTTTTGCTCAATGCAATAATGTGAAATGAATCTTCTGATGTCATGAAAACCTAAGTATTAGGCCATATTCTTGCCAAATTTGTGCAGATTGCGAGGACCCCATAAATCGCCGCTCGCAGCTATATTTATTTTTATTATTATTATTATTATTATTATTATTATTACTGGAAATGACAAGCTCCCTGCTTTCCCTTGTTTTTCCCCATTACTGGTATTGGTGGGGGGTATGGCAAACATAGACAACACATGTGGTGAGCTTTCACATAAACTTTTAAATAAAATTACATTTATTCAGGATAATCTCATAAAAAACCTCCTGTTGCAGAATTCATGTCAACTTAACTACCAACATGGAGGCAGGTTAACTGTTTGACCTTATCAGAATATAATCTATTTCAGAGCTCCACCCACAATTGTGGTGTTTCATAGTGCCATCTAAAAACATGTTTCTTCATAGCTCCACCTACAAACCAAAAATGAGATTTCTTTACTCATTACTTACAGAAAAAAGATCATTTTTTCTTTCTGTAATAAATCAATTTCAATACCTAACTTCCTGAAAAAAAATGAATTGGTCATTACTTAATTTCAAAGGTAATTTGTTACTCACGATGTTGTGTAAAAAGTAATCTAATTACTCATGACTTCCTGTAAAAAGTAATCTCATTATTGATTACTTTTTACATTACTTTGCTGTAAAATGTAGCTAAAAAGACCTGAACATCAGTTAAGGTCATTTGTATCTGGTTTAGAAGGATTATTTTAGACTTAATAATGACTTCGTACTGAGGTTTACTGTGAACTGTCTTGTGTTATTAGTGTAGTGAACTGATTCAGGATATAGTGTCGGCAGGAGCTGAATTATTTGATTTCATCCTGAAAGTGAAGAAATTGTTTGATGAACTAATGAGAAATCAAGCATGCTTAACTCTCTCTCTCTCTCTCTCTCTTCATGGAGACGTATGACTCCCCACTGGGACGGCTCCAAATGGCTCGCTATGTGCAGGAGAAATCTTTTCCCTCACACCAGGGAACCTGAAATCGGCCTTTGAACTGATGCCAAGCCTATCCCTCACAGCACCCCGGAGCGGATAAGGACTCACAGGCCCCATTAGGGAGACCCTGTGTGCATGGACACAAAAGTCGGTCCCTGGCGTAAATAGCATCATAGCAGATTCTCCCAGCCATTGGGACTCTGTTCACCTCAGGTGACCTGTAAGAACCCTTGATCAAAGGACTCAGATAACAGCTTCTCAGTGCCACAGAGCATCCCCAGAAACTGTGGCATTGATAACACCTAAAAGATGGACAAAGGGCCATAAAGATGACATCCTTGGCAGAACCAGAAAGGATTTATGACTCAAGTCCTTCATTTAACTAAGTCACACAGTTAACTTGTTAATGAGGATGTGCCATATATGGACCAACATCGCTCCCTTTTTGGAGACGGCCAAGGTCCCATTAATTCTACTTCACACTCAAGAGAACTCACAAATTTCAAAAATAAGTTTGTAGACCTATGTTATAGGATTGCTTATGTTATAGGATTAATGGGTATAAATCCACAGGACTCATATGCACCCCTGAACCTATGTATGTAAACACGGTTTTGTCTTTAGTAAATAGAATATGGTAACACATTAATACCTTCACATTTGTTGTTAATAATGTATGTATGTTAACAAGTGAATGTAACTTCTTTTCATCAACTGAGCCATACTCAAGGAGATGGATTAATTTGATGATATTGTATACTAACAAGCCTTGAGGTATATTACATTTATCAAGAAATTGGTTGTCTTAATATCTCTAGGCAATTATTAATCTGTCCACTCTACATTGCCAGCATGATACTAAGCAACTAATTTCCTTAAAAGATTAAACTTCTACTTACAATAGGTTTTGATATAAAAAGGATTTATTTCAAGCTTTAAGGCTAAAGTCCTCTGGAACTGCCCTGGAATTAAGAGCTAACCAACCAAAGTTGATCTGAATCCTGAACGCGGGACTTTAAGCCTCCCTTTAAAAATTCTAGCACAAGCTGAGAAGCTCAGCTCAGCCCACCTGAAGAAGGAAACGACATCGCCGTAGCCAGCTCAGCCAGATGACATCACCGGCTTTGAACGGCTGCAGAAAGAACAGCTTCGAGCTCACCCTGCCATCAGAGACTTTAACCATCCAGGTGATCCATTCTGATCATCTCAGAAAGAAGCTCGCTCTAGCAACTACACTTAAGTACCACGCTTTGCTAAGGGTCTCATAGCCCAGTGATAACGCAGATTATGTTACATGTTTATTGTTTTGCAACCTCAGTTTAGCCTCAAGTTACAGTTAAAGCTGGTGAAACTTGGCATAGCCAGTGTAAGGACCTATAGACATAAAGATATGTTAAAGCCGAACACCAGGAGCTCGTTCTGAACAAACTGAACGGCCAGTTCAACCTCCCGTAATTGAATCCTGCAGCAGCGGCGTGGGACACAATTCATGCATCAACCGTTATGACGGGAAAACCCTCGGAAGAGTAGCAAGAGTGAGCGGAAAAAGGCCCTTACCAGAGCACTTTGCCAGTCGCCGCATTGAGTGAGCAACGTACGTACCGGGAAGAGAATGCCGTGAAACATCAGAAGAGGCAATCAGAAGCCTGCGCCGAAAGACCCCGTCCCCTCTGCGATCAAGTGTCAGAGTGCCATAACAGTAAGCTGTTTGTTTATGTTCAGAATTGGCAGAATTGTGTTCCTTTGATAAATCAGTCACGCTCCATAGCTTAAAATAGGTTTAGATCATCTCTCAGTCACATCTGTCTATATGTCCAAGTTCACCTTAACTTCATTAGCTTTTCAAGTTACAGATGGATTTCACCTGTTTAATCTGTTCTGAAATGATAGTTTTGTTATGTGTAATATTAGTTATGTGTTGTGTTTGTTATGTTTATTAAACATTGTATTCTTAACTACATCAGAGTGGTGTGTTTGTAAAATCATTTATTGAACTCTGAAATTCTGTCAAGTCCCCACACAAATAAAGGGGAAACACCATCATATTTTGAAATTCATGAAGGGTCATTAACCCCAAATATGGAGGCGAGTCCAATCACTCCACCTAAAATTTCAATTAATTATCACAGTTTCCCCAATTATGCTGTTGAATATTAATGTGTACGAAAGTACCCGTTGATGTTTACACTACAAGGACTTTGTAGATTGGTGTCTGCAAAATGACCTTCAGATCGACGGAGTGAAAAGCAAAGAACTGGTGCTGGATTTCTGTAGGTGTACACACTCCACTTCACTAGTGAACTTCCAGGGAACAGTCATTGAGAGGGTGACCTTATTATAATTTCTATACTGTTAAGAATCTCTCTAGTGCCAGTTTCTGTTGCTGATAGGGTGACCAGATTCCAATTCACCGGATGTGGGACAAAGACTATGTTTGTGTTGGACAATGTGGGACACCAATGCATCGAGGTAGTCTAAAATAACTTGGCACATAACAGACTGCAAATAAAAACGTGTCTGCGTGTGTATATACAGTCATGCTCAAAAGTTTACACACCCCTTTAACTTTTTCACATTTTGTCACCTCACAACCACAAACTTAAATGTATTTCATTGAGATTTTAAGTGACAGACCAACACAAAGTACCACATAATTGTGAAGTGGAATGAAAATGATACATGGTTTTCAAAATGTAATGAAATAAAAATCTTAAAAGTGTGTAGTATTCAGAAGTATTTAAAAGTATTCAGCCCCCTGTACTCTGATACCTCTAAACAAAATCCAGTGCAATCAATTACCTTCAGAAGTCACTTAATTAGTTAATAGAGTCCAGCTGTGTGTAATTTAGTCTCACTATAAATACACCTGTTCTGAAAAGGACTCAGTGGTTTGTTAGAGAACACTAGTGAATTAAACTGCACAGTAAATCTGCCAGTGTTAAATCAACACTATTAGAGTTGAATTAACACTGAGGGTGTCAGAATGTAACCCTCTCAGTGTTAATTTAACTCTAATAGTGTTGATTTAACACTGGCATATTTACTGTGTGCAAACCTACCAAGACATGGCCGACCACCTAAACTGACAGATTGAGCAAGGAGAGCAAGATAAGAGGGGAGTGTAATTTCGGCAAGTGTAATAGCATTGCCAAAATCATATTCCCCCCATAAAATCCCCTATGAAGAAGCTACATTAAAATGCTTTTGAGGGTAACATCTACACACCTAGACATTTGACATATGTGGGGTTTTACACCCCACTTACACATAATCCTGGGTGGAGCCTGTTAGAACAGCATAGAAAAACAGGACACAGGACAAGCAAAAATGTTGCTTTGAACATGTTGCCAGCACCACGTCAAAAACCTGCAAGAAGTAACTTATTTTTCATTTAATTACACAAAAATATTTTAACTCTGCTGATTTGATAAAAGTAGGGATTTGAGCATTTAATCTACAGACTAAGCTATTTGACCAATCAAAGCTTAAACATTGTTTCTAAATATAAACTGTGATTATTCAGCTTGTTTTTGCAGTGCAGGTGTCTCTGGTCAGGTTGTTATAATATAATGTGTGTATAACACAACTCTGTAAGCACACTTGATGTGTTTATAACTCAGCTCTGGGCCAGAGAACATTAAGATGTACAGTGTATTAAGTGTACAGTGTCATTATTTCTTCTGAAAAGATGTGAATCACTGAATTTAGACCAATAACACGAGATGATGTTAGGAGCTGCAGCAGAATCTCGGTTGTGTCTTTTGTTTTAACAAAGTTCTAATAATATGAATTTATTTAGGACTTCTGTTTGTTACATATAACACAACTAGTGCTTTGTGAGATGTTCTGTTGTTTTCTGTGAAAGAAATTATAACAATATTAGTCATTTAAATACAGAAACACAGAGTGCGATTCGTTCGTACCGCTGTGTGATGCGCGTGCATGCGACGGGGAGTCGGATTCTGGCGGGGAGTCAGAATTCGGTACAACACCGGCGCTGTTCTCACCTGATTAGTTTGTGTTGGTGGGCGCCCTTAACCTGCGTCCGCAGTTAAAATGATCAAACAGCCCGCCCTGTCTCCTGATGACAGTCCTCACTGCTTTCCCCACACAGCCGTTTGAGAAATGCCAGATTATAAAACATATATTTATAATATTTAATATTATATAATATATATTTTTATATATATTTTAAAACGAGTCTGACCATCAATAACAATGCGGGACAACGTCTCAATTTGCGGGATGGGTGAAAAGTACTGAAAATGCGTGACTGTCCCGCGCAAAGCGGGACATCTGGTCACCTTAGTTGCTGAGTGCTTTGCTGTAGCTTTGCTGCTGTAACACTTTGAATTTCCCCACTGTGGAACTAATAAAGGATTATTTTATATTAGTTTGAATGACAGGTGTCACATTTGTTATTATTACTGGTCAAATATTAATAAGGACGTGTATGTGTGTAGGGCAGATGGCAGTGAATAGTGTGTGATCTCATTCTCACACACAAATACACAAACACACACACACACATTCAGGAGTGTATAAGACAGTACCACCTCAGAGGGTGGGTCAGGTTCTATTGTGTCTGTTAAAAAAGGAGAAACAGAAAGAGAGAGATAGACAGACAGAAACAAACATTTACATACACTTAATAATCCAATTTATTGTATAGTGTATAATAATCCAATCATCAAAAATAAGATTTTATTTTAAATGTGTTTAGTTTCTGATGTTGATTTAGTTTAGTAATCTGATTTTGTCTAAAATCTGTTTAGCATGTTTAAATACACTTAATAATCCGATTTGATCTGAAATTTGTTTAGCATATTTACATGCACTTCTGATTTAATCTAAAATCTGTTCAACATGTTTACATACAGTTAATAATCCAATTTTGTCTGAAATATGTTAAACATGTAAACAGATTTCATCTGAAAACTCTTAAATGTGTTTATAACACTTAGTAATCAGATGGCATCTAAAATCTATTTAGCATTTGAGGATATTGCCGCACTGAGGATATTGTCGCACGGTGGAAGGAATACTTTGAGTATCTCCTAAATCCCTCTGTCATGTCTTCCATTGAGGAAGCAGAGGCTGATGACTCAGGGGTGGACTCGCCCATTACCCGTCCTGAGTATCTTAAGTCTCTGGATGCTGTGGGGCTGTCTTGGTTGACACGCCTCTGCAACATCGCATGGCAGTCTGGGACAGTGCCTCTGGAGTGGCAGACTGGGGTGGTGGTCCCACTTTTAGGAGTCACGCCGTTATAGGAGTTTACGATTTATCTAAAATCTACGGTAGACTAATGATTCACAATATTTGTGTAAATTCTCAAAAGTCTACTTTAGACAAATGTACAAATTGTATAAAGTCTGTTTTAACCTAATAATTGACATACATTTGTACAACTTGTCTAAAATCTAATTTAGTCTTCACGTACATTTATACGATTTGTTTAAAGTCTAGTTTAGCCTAATAATTCACATAAATTTGTACGATTTGTCTAAAATCTGTTTTAGTCTAATGATTTGATTTAGTTGTAGTCTTT
>BRDA01066753.1:2627-13682 GCA_036984385.1 Crenuchus spilurus | reverse complement strand
TGGACTCGCCCATTACCCAAGCCGAAGTCACTGAGGTGGTTCGCAAACTCCCCAGTGGCAAGGCAGCGGGAGTGGATGAGATTCGTTCTGAGTATTTTAAGTCTCTGGATGTTGTGGGGCTGCCTTGGTTGACACGCCTCTGCAACATCGCATGGCAGTCTGGGACAGTGCCTCTGGAGTGGCAGACTGGGGTGGTGGTCCCACTTTTCAAAAAAGGGAACCAAAGAGTGTGCCCCAATTATAGGGGAATCACACTTCTCAGCTTTCCTGGTAAGGTCTATTCTAGGGTACTGGAAAGGAGAATTCGGCCAACAGTCGAACTTCGGATCCAAGAGGAACAATTCGGTTTTCGTCCTGGCCGTGGAACACTGGACCAACTTTATACCCTTCATAGAGTGCTCGAGGGTTCATGGGAGTATGCCCAACCGGTCCACATGTGTTTTGTGGATCTGAAGAAGGCATTCAATCGTGTCCCTCATGGTATTCTATGGGGGTGCTTTGGGAGTATGGAATCCGGGGCCCTTTGTTAAGGGGTGTCCGGTCCCTGTATGATGGGAGCAGGAGTTTGGTCCGCATTGCCAGTAGTAAGTCAGGCCTGTTTCCGGTACATGTTGGACTCCGACAGGGCTGCACCTTGTCACCGGTCCTGTTCATAATCTTTATGGACAGGATCTCAAGGCACAGCCAAGAGCCGGAGGGAGTCCTGTTTGGAGACCATAGGATTTCATCTCTGCTATTTGCAGATGATGTTGTCCTTTTGGCATCTTCAAACTGGGACCTTCAGCATGCATTGGGGCGGTTTGCAGCTGAATGTGAAGCAGCTGGGATGAGAATCAGCACCTCTAAGTCCAAGGCCATGGTTCTCGACCGGAAAAGGGTAGCTTGCCCTCTCCAGGTGGGTGGAGAGGTCTTGCCTCAAGTGGAGGAGTTCAAGTATCTCAGGATCTTGTTCACGAGTGAAGGAAGAATGGAGCGTGAGATTGACAGATGGATTGGTGCAGCCTCCGCAATAATGTGATCGCTGTAACGGTCCGTTGTGGTGAAGAAGGAGCTGAGCCAAAAGGCAAAGCTCTCGATTTACCGGTCAATATATGTTCCTATTCTCACCTATGGTCTTGAGCTTTGGGTAATGACCAAAAAGAACGAGATCGCAGATACAAGCGGCTGAAATGAATTTCCTCCACAGAGTGGCTGGGCGCTCCCTTAGAGATAGGGTGAGAAGCTCGGTCACTAGGGTGGAGCTCGGAGTAGAACCGCTGCTCCTCCACATCGAGAGGAGCCAGCTGAGGTGGCTCAGGCATCTGTTTCGGATGCCCCCTGGACACCTCCCTAGGGAGGTGTTCCAGGCATGTCCCCCCAGGAGGAAACCCCGGGGAAGACCCAGGACATGTTGGAAAGACTATGTCTCTCGACTGGCCTGGGAACGTCTCGGTGTTCCACCCGAGGAGCTGGCTGAGGTGTCTGGGGAGAGGGAGGTTTGGGTTTCCCTGCTCAGACTGCTACCTCTGCGAACCGCCCCCGGATAAAGCGGTAGATAATAGATGGATGGATGGACATATACTGAATAATCTGATTTTGCCTGAAATCTGCTCAACAATTTTACATGTACTTAATAATCTGATATGTTCTGAAATCTATTCATGTTTACATGCACTGAATAATCTGATTTTATCTAAAGTCTATTTAGCATGTTTATCTGCAGTTAACAATCCAATTTTGTCTGAAATCTGTTCAACATGTTCACACACACTTAATAGTGTGATTTTGTCTGAAATATTTTTACATGCACTGATTAATCCGATTTTGTCTGAAATCTGCTCAACATATTTACATGTACATATTAATCCAATATTGGCTTTGTCTGAAATCTGGTAAATATGTTTCTATACAATTAATAGTCCAATTTTGTCTGAAAACTGTTTAGCATGTTTACATACACATAATAATCCAATTTTATCTGAAATCTGTTCAACATGTTTACATACACTTAATAATCCAATTTTCTCTGAAATCTTTTTAGCATATTTACTTTCTGTCAGGACTCATGCTCCACCTGCTGGCACTTGCTCGCAGCCGCGCTCACCTGAGCGTAAGTGTACTGTTCACTTCTCTCAGTAAAGCTCTTTTGTTCGACCTCAACGCGCAGTCTGCCTTATCCATTCACCCCACTCCTCACAGTTTACTTCGCCTTTAACTATGCAGACTGCGGTGGACTCTGAAGCTTTACAGAGAGCAGTGTCCTCACAGGGACAACTTTTGGGCCAACACCAGCAGACCCTCCAGGGTATGTCTTACTCGATGGACATGCTCTCTAAACAACAAACAGAGCAGCAAGGCCATCACACAGATTGCCTCCAGTGTCCATCAGCTCACAGAGGAAATTAAAAAACTCACCAGTCCACCCATTTCGGGTCCACTGGCTTCGTCTGAACCTCATCTCAGTCACGCCCTTTCCATGTGAGTAAGCCGGACAAATTTGAAGGGTCCCCTGATGCTTGTGCCACCTTCCTCCTGCAGTGCGATATCTACTTCGCTTCCACCAAACCTGAGTCACAGACAGACAAAGTTGCCTTTTTAGTTTCCAGATTAACTGGGAAAGCGGCTTGCTGGAGTTTCCAGCTCTTCGTACATAGACTTTGTTACTGAATTCAAAGCAGTCTTTGATCATCTGGCCCATGATAAGACTAGCAGAGAATTTTAACTAAGCTCCGTCAGGGGAGGCGCTCTGTTTGTGACTACGCCATTGAGTTCCGCACAGTAGCTGCTGCAAGCAGCTGGAATGAAACGGTCCTCCTAGTAATGTTCAGACTCGGGTTAAATGAGGACATTAGATCAGAACTGGCCTGTAAGGACGATGCGTTGACCTTAGATCAACTCATTGACGTCAGCATGCGCATTGACCATCTGATCCAAGAGCGTAGACCCAAAAGCCGTGTTTCAATCAAACCCTCCTCTCCGCCGTCTGTTCCACATGACACCCCTGAGCCTATGCAATGTGACTTTTCCCAACTGTCACCTGAGGAGAGGATGAGGCACTGCCAGTGGGGTCTATGCATGTAATGTGGCCAGCCAGGACACCTCGTACAGCTCTCCCCTCACCGCCCTGCCAGGGCCTCCACTACTCCCATTGGTTCTCTGGGAAAGCACATGGATTCCAATCCATGTGTTAAAACAGTGCGTCTCCCTGCCATTAGTGTCTTTTGCTCTTTTATGATCCATGTTCAACTATACTGCCCTGATGGCGTGTTTTCCTTTGCAGCACTTATTGACTCTTGAGCCAAAGGGATCTTTATCAGCAGTGCCCTCATCAAAGAACACAGCATTCCCACACGCTCTCTGCCTCAACCCCTGAGGATCACAGCGCTGGATGGTGGTCCCCTTGGCACCGAGCAGGTGGCCTCTCAGACTGTTCCCCTCAAGCTCCTCATTGCTGGCCACCACTCTGAACTAATACCCTTCCTAGCTTTAGAGGCCACCTCCTTCCCTCTCATCTTAGGGCTGCCCTGGCTAGAGACTCACAATCCTGTTATTTCATGGAGGGACAGAGACATATTAACATGGTCCCCTTCTGCCCTGAACACTACCTTCCTCCTTCCACAGCCCAACTCTCTTCCACCTCTGTGGAGAGCCCCTTCATAGATTCTGAAATTAACATTCCCCAGGAATACAAGGACTTCCTAGATGTTTTTAAGAAACCTGCCAAGGCCACTTTGCCCCCTCACAGACCCACAGACTGTGCCATTGAGCTCTTAGACCACTGTTCCCTTCCTAGAGCCAAAGTCTATCCCCTCTCACGAGAGGAGGACCTTGCCATGAACCAATATATCACAGAAGCCCTAGAACAGGGCATCATTAGGCCCTCTACTTCTCCAGTGTCATCCGGGTTCTTTTTTGTTAAAAAGAAAGACGGTGGCCTTCGACCCTGTATCGATTACCGAGCCGTTAACACCATCAGCAAAAAGTACTCATACCCGCTCCCTTTAGTCCCGTCCTCCCTAGAAGCACTCCGGGGCATGGCCATATTCACTAAACTTGACCTCCGGAGCGCATATAATCTCATCAGGATCTGCGAGGGTGACGAGTGCCTTTATAACCACCAGGGGGCACTATGAATACCTTGTTATGCCTTTTGGACTCAGTTTAACACTGCATTTCCCAGGTTTGCAGGAAAAAAAAACCTTCTTGTGAGCCATTCGAGAGGTAGTGTGATGTAAATGAGAGTCGGAAGGGCTAGTGTGTAGGGGCTAGGGAGTATGTCGAAGGGCGAGTTTTGTTTTGGTATTTGGCCTCGGCCGCACGGCTCGAATCAGCCTCAGCCGATTGCTCGGCTTGGCTCGAGTATGCGTGTTTGTGTGAATATGCACATGCAAGCCTGTAGCATGAATCCTGCTCTATTATTTTATCTAAATATTTTTTTCCTTTGTGGAAAGAGGACTTAGAACTGAGGGACACTCTCTGTCAGACTGAATGTGCTACAATGCACTGATTTGCATGACAAGCGCAGCAGAGCAGCAGACAAAGGGTGTTAATGGCTCCAGCATTCCAGCGTGGGTCTGAGCCAGAGGTGGGAGTAAGTCCCTCATGTGCAAGTCACAAGCAAGTCTCAAGTCATTGCCTTCAAGTCTCAAGCAAGTCCCAAGTCACTATGGTGAGAACCAAGCAAGTCAAGTCGTGTCCCTGCTATAAGTCAAGCAAGTCACAAGTCAAGTCATACAAATACGGTCTGATCTACCCCAGTTTACACATTTAAATCAATATAGACAGTCGTATACAAACATGAGTTTTATTTCAACATAAACTAAACCTATTAAACATCAAATATACCTCAAACATACAATTACATAACTTACTTAATGGCTTACTTCCCCTATCAAGAGGGTCACACCATTTCTCCATCACCTATTAATGCATCTCTCAAAGGTGCTTCTTAATGAACATTTCTGAGCACAAAAAGTATTACATCATCAATTGAATAATAGATAAATTAAAATTAAGTATATAAAAATACATAAAAACATATTGCCTGAAATGTAAACCTGTTACCTATAAAAACAATATCTGAAATGTTATAATAAACATTACAAACATTACATCAAACCATGAAAACATTCACATAATGTTTTTAGTATGCCACATACTATTGTTATTTTGTATACATTTGGTTCGGTTAGGTTTGTTTTCACACTGCATTTTTTCGAGCACTTTTATTTTGACACATCCACGTACTGTCGTCATCACTTACATGGTGTTTGTCTTCCTACACTCGACACTGATTGGTTGTTAGAAGGACGTTCAGCTGACGTGTTTACTTTTATATAGCGCTGTTTCATTCGTTTATGTTGCTCTGTCATCCTGTTATATCCTTTCTCTCTCATTATCTCAGAAAATAAGCTGAACGTTTCAGTACTTTGTGAGTTTTTAAGCTGACTGTTCACATGTTCATCAGATGAAAAATTATATTAAATATGTCATCTCCTCCTCCCTCCAACGAGGTGCTACAAAGGGCTGGTTATTGCTGCTGTTTAGCGTTCTACGTGCTGCTGTTTAGCGTTCTGCCTGCACTGTAAAGTAACCGATCCTGCTTCAAAATAAAATCTTCTACCGTAATCCGCAAATATTTAAATAAAAAATCAAGTCTTTTCGAGTCATCTGTCTCAAGTCTAAGTCAAGTCTCAAGTCATAAAGACCAAGTCAAAGTCAAGTCGAGTTGTTCACCAGTGTTAGTCAAGAAAGTCTCGAGTCCTCAAAATTGCAACTCGAGTTTGACTCGAGTCAAGTCATGAGACTCGAGTCCCCCACCTCTGGTCTGAGCACACTTCACCAACGTGAGCTTTTTAAAGTTTTAGGGAACTGGATAGAGAGAAAACACTGATGTGTTCAAGAAACACGAGTGTCTGCTATATCTACAGACCATTTAGCAATTAATTATAACCTTTGTATAAACTTTAATGGCAAAATTCAGTTCAGCTGCTGCTATGAATTACAAACCCTGCGTTCTGCCATGTTTGGAAATGCTGTGTGTGAAGCAGAGGTGGTGGGCGTGGCTCTGTCTCAGAGGCGGACTCAAAGCTGCTGTCAGTGACCAATGGAAATTCAAGGCTAACGCCGCTTTCTAAGTCCCACCCACACATGAAAAGTGTTCCAAAAGTCAGAAGCAAAAAAGTGCGGAGCAGAAGCAAAGAGAGATTCCAGAAGCAAAAAAACTAAAATAATGAAACTAAAAATTGTTGAAAAAACAAACAAACAAAAAAAAACATGGTCAAAATGCAAATGTTTTATACTTTATGGTCATGTTTCTGTAGATTTTGCTTGCAGATTTATTTTTGCTATTGTGAAACTTTTGACACAAAAATCACTCCATACAAAGGTCGCTCTCTCCTGAGTATTGAGCTCACCTGACCGTAATTACCAGGACTAATTACCACTACTAAAGATCTGTTCGCCTCTCACTCGAGGCGAAGTAACGCCAGAAGCTCAATGCCAGTGACTTACAGAGCCGTTGCCACAGCCTTCCGCTGCCTTTTGAACCTTAGTATTTTGAACTTGAACCTTAGCTTTCTCTTGTGCCTTGCCTTAGTCATTGCCTTGAGTATGTTCCTGTCTTGGTCATTGCCTCGTGTATTTAGTCTACCTGCCTTTGTCTAGCCAGTGTTATCTGCCTCTGCTGCTCTCTTGGTGAGTTGTCCTCGTGCTTGTGTTGTACTGTTCACTTCTCTCAGTAAAGCTCCTTTGTTCGACCTCAACGTGCAGTCTGCCTTATCCATTCACCCCACTCCTCACACATTCACTGAATAATCTGATTTTGTCTAAAATTTGTTTAGCATGTTTACATGCACTTAATAATTCAATTTTGTCTGAAATCTGTTCAATATGTTTACATACATTCAGCCCTGTCCTGAGCTTAGTTGAATGGTGTAATACCCTGCCCTGCACCCAGTGAAGGGGTAGGGGATTAATCATGACCCTGAAAAGGATTGAGCGAGTTGGATAATGGATGGATGTGTGGATGGATGTTTACATACAGTTAATAATTCAAATTTTGTCTGAAATCTGTTTAGCATGTTTACATGCACTTAATAAATTTTTTTTTTCTGAAATCTGTTCATGTCTCTTTTTCATTACATTACATTACATTGCATTTAGAGGACGCTTTTATCCAAAGCGACTTACAATAGTGGGAAAGTACAGATGCGAAAAAATAATACTAGAGTTGTATTAGTATTTACTAATACTAGTATACTAGAATTAACATTTGGATATCGAATGCTGAGTGCATATCAGTACTCATGGGAAGTATTTGGGATCACTAGAGCAGGTGCTCTCTGAAGAGCTCGGATTTTAGGAGTTTCTTAAACCCAGTGAGGGACACCTCTGCTCTAGTGGTGGTAGGCAGCTTGTTCCACCATCTGGGAACTAGTGAGGAGAACAGTCTGGATTGCTTTGTGTGAATGTTAGGCAAAGCCTTCATAGTGTTTGTTCTTGGATTCTGGAATGCATGTTGGGTTGAGGAAGATGATGTTAACCCAAAGAGCCACATTGTTCAATAAGATTTCAATGGTAAAGTTAGAACTGGATCTCCTGCAGCAGAACAGAACTGGACCTTCTGCAGCAGAACAGAACTGGACCTTCTTCAACTGGTGGAGTTCCCCTTTGACTTTAAAGGGAAGTCAATATTAATTCTAATGCTGTTTAATTGAATTTATCTTTGATCTCTGACCTACAATCAACACAGTGATTGAGTTATTAAGTGCATGTAAACATGCTAAACAATCTCTCTTTCAACCACAGTCCACTCATCCATTCTGTCCAATCCAAACTTCCATCAAACCATATTCCATTCATAAATGCACAATCCATCCATCCCATCCCAGAAACTGCAGAACAAGAGACAGTGAGAGAGAGAGAGAGAGAGAGAGAGAGAGAGAGAGAGAGAGAGAGATCATATGGTTGGCAGTGAAAGGAGAAAGCATATGATCAGAGAGGAGGTGCAGCAGGGGTTTATCCAGGAAACTTATGGGAGAGAGACACAGAGAGAAAGTCGAGAGAGAGAGAGAGAGAGTGTGTGAAGCATGGGAAGACAACAATGTAAAAATCTGTGTTTGATCTGCGTCTGGTCTGGGTCTGATCTGCATCTCATTTGTGTCTGGTTGTGATCTGTGTCTGATTCTAATCTTTGCTTCTGATCTGAATGGGTCTGAACTGTGTCTGGGTATGACTTGAGTCTGATCTGTGTCTGGTTGTGATCTGTGTCTCATCTATGTGTTACCTTTGTCTGGTCTGTATCTGAATTGTGTGTGATCTGCTTCTGATCTGTCTTTGTATCTAATCTAAATCGGTGTCTGTGTCTGATATGTGTCTGGTCTGGGTTTGATATGCACCTGATATGTATCTGGTTCTAATCTGACTAGTTCTAATCTGTGTCTTGGTCTGATCTGCATCTGTGTCTCTATCTCATCAGTGTCTGGTTCACATCTAATGTGTGCCTGCTCTGTGTCTGCATCAAAGTCTGATCTCTCTGATGTGTGTCTGAACATCATATCAGTCTAATTACTCATCTGAAATATCTGCTGTCCAGTCAGATCATAGTGAATGGGTGGAGCTAAACTGCTGTACAGTTAATTGATAGAACTAAACTGTTTTAGAGTGAAAGGGTGGAGCTAAACTCTAGTTTTCTATATATTTCCTGCAATAATCTTCACATTAGACTATTTAAATGTAAATCAAGTTTATTCTCGATGATCTGAGTTATTTAATTCTGTTTCTCAGTCTGTTACTGACCATCACTGATGATTCACTTCTCTGCACACTTTGTTCATCCATAAATCTTTGACTCGGCAGAAAATCTGAAACAATTGGTGTGTTTCTTCCCCCTGTGGTGAGAGAGAGATGCCTGAATAGCGTTTCAGTGGCGCTTGGCCCTTTCAGCTCTTCCCAAGACCCTCTTTCCCAAGCTTTTCTCATGCTAAACTTAATAAAGCCCACTCTCACAAACTCCACCCTCAGACAAAGTGAACCAACAGGTCATCTCCACCTCATGGCTGAGTCAGTCTTATCAGTTTTATATTAACTAACAAACAGAACTTCTTCTGCACATCTATAAAAACATTCCTCCAGTACTTGTGGTCCTGACGTGGTTTCTGAAATAAAGACATTCAGGAATCAGGATTTACTGCTCAGCCAGATAACTTTAAATGTAGCTCAATCTAATCCTGTTAACATCCAGATAAAATTAAAACACTGACTAATAGAAGCCCTGCCATCATTACAGATCTTAAGATACTACCTCAACTGCAGAGTGCAAGGTACTGTGATGACCCCACAATGCAAGATCTCAAGGCTCTGCTGTAACTCCAATTGTCATGGGTGGCATGGTGGCTTAGTGGTTAGCATGTTTGCCTCTCAGCGCTGAGGTCTTGGGTTTGAGTCCCCATCTGAGCAGAGTTTCCAATGTCTCCCCATTTCTTCTGGGGTTTTTTTGCTCTTTTTGCTCTGTCTTGCCCTCTGGATTTTTTTGGACACCTGATTTGCTGTGTATGAACTTGGCCTGTAGAGCCTTTGGATTTTGCTCTTGCTTATGTTTGATTGGATTATGTTGTCCTTTGCCATCTTTTGTATACACCTGTCATCTGGTGTCTACCTCTTTGTTATACCCACAGCATTACAGTATCACACAGTATCAGAAACCGATATAGCAATAACAATAGTATTAGAGATTTTGTAAGATGGCCCGACACCAAGTCCCTTTAATGCTGTACTAATAAATGATTTCTAGGACTGAATATCTAAAAGCTCCTACACTGATAGTGTTCAGCAGTAAATAACAATAATAAAAATGTTCTGGTCATCTGAAGTTCAGAAGTTTCTGTAAGACAGTGATGTAAAACTACATCAACATAAAAATAGAGTTGTGTACTACAGTTTCTCATTAGGGTAAACAGGATTTTCACCAGTATACTGTAAAGTTTGTACAACCTTACAGAATTAGAAAAAAGGGACACATGTCGGTGAAGCTTGGATAGAGTATTACCTCCTAATTAACATATAAGCACAGATAACATTGACAGCACATTTATAAATACTGGAGTGTGTTATTACATAATCCAACCATATTTTATCTAATCACCACAGACAAGCTCAGAATACAAATACACACTTGCACTCACACACACACAGAGACTAAATATCACACTATAGAGCACCTGTGTAACAGTACTATTGTTGTATTTGTAATAAGAGAGATTACAGGTGTTTATATAACTACATAAACACCAACGTCATTAACAAAATCAACACTGACATGTGTTGCTAGAAAACTGTTGCCTGGAAACTGCAGCCTTGCAGCCCTGATACCATGGGGAAGAATAAAGCTTGATGAAGAGGTACCTCTCACACACACACACACACACACACACACACATTATCCATTATATATATCCATTTTATATATATATATATATATATATATGCGCGTTAATTTCGATTAATTAATTACAAAGGTTTTAACGCGTTAACAATTTTATCGCAATTAATCACATTTTTTTAAAAGTTTGGAGCCGGAACCTTTGTATTTGCGTGTTGTAGCACGCCTGTAAATCTGATGCACAAGCGACATCGGCAAACTGCAATGATGAACGAGCGACATCGGCAAACTGCAACAATGGACTACGAAGCCGCTTCTCTTGGTCAACTGAGGGACAACTTTAGCTTTAAAAAACATTCTGATGGGACTTTAGAAAAGACTATTGTTGTATGCAAGTTGTTTAAAAAGGAGTTTGCTTATCACCGAAGCTACTCAAGCCTAAAATACCATCTCAATGCCAAACATGTTGCGGCAAGCACAGCCGTCTCCACAGCTAATGTCAGCATTTATTGATATGTAATGACGCTGAGAACACTATCAAAATTGTAGAACAGTAAACCAGGTTACACCCGACCGATTTCGCAAATAAAAAATGGCGACGACCCCTACGACTGTAATCGACACCTCTGCCGACACGAACGGCGTTGTACAAACCGTAACTCTACCATAAAATCCGAACTCATCGAAGCCACTAT
>BRDA01066748.1:0-41652 GCA_036984385.1 Crenuchus spilurus | reverse complement strand
ATCAACATATTTCTCCTTTAAAATATTACATTTACTCAGATTAAACTTTTGATCTGTCATCTATGTTCTATTACAAATAAAATATTGACATTTGCGTTTTTATTCACAATTTGTTTAGTGTCCCAACTTTTTTGGAATCTGGTTGTATGTTAAGTCAGGTAAATTTCATTACGTACACATACCTTGTATCTACACTCACTGACCATCTTATCAGTTCCACTGACCATATAGGTGCATGTTGTAGTTCTGCAATTACAGACAGTAGTCCATCTGTTTCTCTGTATATTTTTTTAGCTTCCTTTTCACCCTGTTCTTCAATGATCAGGACCCCCACAGAGCAGGAATTATTTGAGCAGTGGATCATTCTCAGCAGTGCAGTGATACTGATGTGGTGGTGGTGTGTTATGGTTTTGCGCTGTCTTGAGTAAATCAGTATATACAATGCCCTCCATAATTATTGGCACCCCTAGTTAAAATGTGTTAAAAGCCTTAAAATAAATAATTTTTTTATTGCAGAAGAATAATCTCACTCTGAAAAAGTTTAGTAAAAAGCAACCTTCGTGTCAAGTGAAAAAAATAAATAAATAAAAAATCCTGACTAAGAAATAATTATTTCCCATTTGTTCCACAATTATTGGCACCCTTAACATTTTCTTGGAAATAAATGTATTTGAACCATTTTTGTCAAGTCTACTGTAGTTTATAAAGTGCATCAAAGTATCTAGGAACCTTTAATTAGTAATTAATAATTTCCTGTTTCCCTGGGGTATAAATATGGCATCACACAAAGTCCTATTTCTTTTACTCACTCTTAAACATGGGAAAGACAAGAGAAGACACTATTCAAGTAAGGCAGATGTGTGTTGACCTAGTGGCCTCTGCCCAAAAGCTGAAGATGGGTCATCACTGGGTCTTTCAGCAAGATTCAGCAACCTTAAACATGTGGCCAAATCTACTCAAAAATGGTTCACAAGGCACAAAATCAAGCTCCTATCATGGCCCTCTCAGTCCCCAGACCTCAACCCAATAGAAAACCTGTGTGTTGAGCTGAAGAGGATAGTCCATAGGAGAAGACCCAGGACTCTGGACGATTTAGAGAGGTTGTGCAAAGACGAATGATCGAAGATTCCTCTTTCTGTATTCTCCCATCTTGTGAAGAGTTATAGGAGAAGATTAAGTGCTGTCTTGTTGGCAAAAGAAAATTTTCAATGTTTTTTTTGTGCTTATCCCAACAAGATATGGCACATGGTTTCATATGAGACCACCCTACTGCACATATCTTAAAGGTCTCTAAAGGTTAAAGAGATGACTATTTATGGTTAAATCAAATTTCATTTTAAGGTGTCTTTTGCATAGTACTGTATACTTGTGAGTGTGTACGTATGTTTGTAATTTTGTAATGTCTTGACATTGTATAAAACACTATGGGCATATACTTCCAATAGCACTTTTATAGGTAAAACACAAGGGTTTTTATCCCATTGGGCCTTTTGCCCGTAAACTGCGTATGTGTTTCATGCAGGATCATATTTTTTTCCCTGCATCAGGCTTTTGTGGTTTCTCAGTTTTTGGTATTTAATCTCAATCATTCCTGCCCCCCACCAGCCCCCCAATCCACCCACCATGATATGGAGGAGTTGGCTTGTTATTGAGCTGGAGGCGGGCCCAGATGTGCACAAATTGGACCAATCCACACAGGAAGAGTGGGGACCATTGTTAAATTGATTCCATACGTGTAGCTGACAGTGAAGTCATTACAATGTCTTACATGGGTGACAGTGATCTGGGTGTTAAAGTTGGAGGTACAGTTTGGTTAGAGTGATGTAACTAGTATATTATGACTTTTCCATACCAGTGTTAGGCAAGGCAAGAAAAGGCCAGCCTGTAAGATTTGTTTTGGAGTTTTTTGTTGAAATTCACTTTTTTTTTGTTTTGAAGCTTAGCTAGGATTCATGTGCATCAAGAATGTGCACAATTATCCAGATGGAACTAACATTAGTGCTGTGTTCTCTCTTGATGATACAATCAATAATAACTTTTTAGTCTGCCCTTGTTCTTGTCCCCAGTGAGAATATACTCCCTGGGGTCTTCAAGTCTGGGACACCAAGTGCAAACCACAGGAATAAAAATAAATATGAATAAATAGACTGGATTTATCTTCTGTGTCTTTGTCTGTATGGCACACTCAGCTTTTTGGCTTATGGTGGAGCATCTACATTTGGGTTTGGCTGTTCTTGCTTGCAAAAACCACAGGAAAAGGAAATGCAAAGCTCTCAAAAGACCAAAAAAAAATGTAAATAACAGAATGAAAAAAGACACAGACACACAAGAATGGGAATAACCACTCTTGACTCAAGAGTGTCTGATCAACGGTAATCATGGACACTTGTCTTGTTCTTCCTGTGCTCATTATAGATCAGTGGCCCATGGGGCACCACTTTTATTCCATTGGGCAGCACTCAGTGTACAAGAAGTTCATTCTCAGTTCATATTCACTCCTAATGACTAGAACATCCCACAAAGTCAGTAGTTCCTGAGATGCTACCACTCTTTGCCCAGTACCCTATTATCATGCTCTTTTGGACATTTAAATCACATCCTTTGCCAATGATGAGCATTTTGCAGTCTGCTATAACTGACTGGTGTGCTCACTTATTTATATATGTAGCAAATCTTGTCACATTTTAATTGTGATGTTCCATGTCAAGTTCATTCCAAACCAGGTGTGGTCATAACTCATAATATTCTGATATGTCTGTGAATATATAAATATCTTAAACAGTCCACTGTGTTTTTAAGGATTTTCCATCTAAATATGCATGCCCCAATCTTAGGGGTTTATACAAAAATTGCATGAAATAAATGTGACATTTTGACAGTTAATGTAAAAGAGCCATTCAAAGAAGCAGCGATGTATTTGTGGTTTGTAATATAGTTACACATACTTTCTGCACATACTGCTGTATACAAAAAATGTAGCTGCTTTTTTCAGCTTGCACAGCACTGAATGGACATTATTTAGGGTTCTGAAAGTGCTCAGTTTTATTTTTGGGGGGATTTATTTAAACAAATGTAAATAATTGTAAACAAAAATCAGTTCTTCAATGTTTTTTTCAGTGCTTTTTATGCTTTTCTCAAGACGATCTACTCTTGGGTTTGGCTGTTCTTGCTTGCAAATACCACAGGAAAAGGAAATGCAAAGCTCTCAGAAGGCTTAAAAATGTCAGTAACAAAAGGGAACAGTGCAGATTTAAAGCTAACAAATGTTCACTGTTTTTTATTTCTTTTTGCTCAGTAGAATTTATATTTCTTTAAAGTATTGCTTCATTCAGAAAAAAACAAACTTTTTCTTTTAAATCTCTTATTGTAAATATCTTATTTCAAGCAGTGCTACGGATGTGGAAGGTACAGTTTGTTTGGGACATTTTTGTGTTCAATAATGAAAGCTCACATATAAAACAGCATAAACATGATGTTCCCATCTGTTCAGAGTAAGACTGGCATAACTTTTGCAGTTCAGCTTAGAGTCTGTGAGGCTAGAGCATGGTTTGATGGAGGATGCTCCAGCGAGGTGGGCCATCTGGTCACTGGTGCCGGCTCCTTGAAGTGTTGTGAGAGAAGCCGCTGTGGTTTGCCGTGGCGACTGGAGGCTTGCAGCACAGCACTTCCATTCCCTACACTGACCTCAGAAAAGGAAATCTGGGCTGGAGAAATAGAAGGGTTGTTCCTGATCTATTTACAGAGCCCTCTGCCTCTCCAGTGCCACCCACGAGTGTGTGTGTATGTGGGTATGGGGGAAGGGGGGGTGAATGCCCAGTACATACAGTACCATGTATGCCTATTGTAGGTATGTGCAACTGCTTACTCTTAAAACTAAAAAAGCAAAAAAGTAAAATAAAAAAGGAAATTGACTTTTTTTCCTCTAAAGTTTTTCAGATTCATAAAAAGCAGTTGTTTGAGGACAGAAGAGCACACTACAGTGGTGCTTGAAAGAAAAAAAATCTCTATTTCTGCCTACATTTGTCCTATGATCATCTATCATTATGATCATTATGATAGATGTGTGATCATTGAAGTCTTTTCCTCAGGACAGATATGCAATAGGAGGCTTAAGCAGGAGACTTAAGCTAAAGTCTCAGTTGTGTCTTCATCTGATTAATCACTGCTGTCTAGGAGAAACTACTGAGATATAAAGGAGATTTTTTTTTATGATTGTTTTCTCTAGGTAGAAATTCAGTATTTGAAAGGAATTGAAATTGAATCCTCTCATTTTGTTCTGAACAGAATTTACCCAGAATATTTATTCAATAGAAGCTTAACTGGAACAAGCTATGTTATTGAATGTTATTGAAGTTTATAGTGATTTGAATTGTTTCTTCCTATTGCTCTATCCCTGGAGATTGTTTGTCTTGGACACTTACTGTACAGTACCTAGTAGCCTAAACATGTTTATCATGTCACTCACATCCTTTATTGTCTACCTGTCATCACTTGGTGTCTGTAGTTACTCTGCTAGATGTCAAAGATGTCATACCTTCTGAGAGCAGACTGATGCACTTAACTCTACAGTTTCCTACAGTTATAAAAGTACACATGCGCTAACACCACAAAACCAATAAGCCAGTCTTGAAAAGTAACCATGAAACATAAATCAGTGTCTGACTTCTTTTTGATGCCATCATTTTAAGGCTACATACCTTTGTTGAGATTTGGTGGTTAGTATTTTCCTTTCCACGCTGTATAAACAGTTTTTAGTAATTACTGTTGATAGATATGTATAAGAGGAGATCACGGAGAGAAATATGGTCATTGCATTTGTAGAGTGTATTCAGAATTTAGCAAGGGAGACTGTACTGTCGGAAACTTTGGTTCAAATGAGATCATGGGCATCTCTGTTTCAGTCAACATCAATCGTTTTCTGTGGTTTTGGAGCTACAGCTCAAAGCTACCCATTTTCAGTCTTTGATGGAGTCTAAGATTCTCACAACCTCTTTGAACTGACTTTATCAGTTCAAAGTTTATTTTTCTTGTGAATGTGAACTGAAACTTGATATGTACTACACCTGGACTGGTTAAACACAAACCTATGAGTGTTTATATATGTATCTTTTTTATTTCATCATTTGTTTTAGTCAGAATCAGTTTCAGGATTCTTACTGCATACAGAAATCGCAAATAATTTATACAAAATACATTTAAATGTAATTAAATTATTTAAGTTATTATAAAGTGTTGAGTATCAGTAAATCTGTGCCTCATTCATGAGTAGATAATTGCTTTCCATTATAGTAACTTATTTTGAAGTGCATATTATGAGAGAACAGTGCCTGAGATTAACTCAGGATTGAACTTGGGTGATGCCAGCATTCACTTTAAAAAGTCATTTTTTCACTCAGGTCTATTGGAAAGCCCTACTGACTTAGTAAATGGGTGTGATGAAACCACTAATAATGGTTACAGTGGACACTTTAAAGTTATTGGTTGTGAAGAGCAGCTGTGGATTTGTCTACTACTTAATAAAATTGTTTGGGTCAGTGTGGCTATGCAAGTAAGGCACTTGACTTTGAAATCAAGCTTGTGAAATTGGCCAAAAGTATGTGTTTTACCAATGTTGGTAAACTACTTTAGGTAGCTAGCATTATCTAATTATCTGTCACTACATCACAGTAATCTACTCCAGAGATTGGGCCCTGTGTCTACAGTATGTAGAGTTGCCTTGTTTGTTTTGTAGAGAGTGAAAACTGCATCACCACATCTGTTATCAGGGAATTTACCCTTGTTTCATTCAGTCTAACAACTGTCTAGATTTAGATACTGCAGAATTTGCTTGTGTTCTACTTTTTCTTAATAGAATAAGCTAGATTGCTGCCCTGTCCAGGGCTTGACTGGGATAGTGTGTGGTGCCCTGCCCTGCGATGGGTGAGGGGATAGTGGACTCACCATGACCCTGCTCAGGATTAAGCAGATAAGATAATGGATGTATGGATGATAAGCTAGTGTATAAATTTTGGTACATTTCTATTGTATTTTAAACTACAGGTACTGCAGCATTAAGTTAATCAGAAATTTATTTCTGGACTTCGAAGCCAAATTGATTTTCATGAGAATCTCTTGAACTGTTTCTGAAATCACAGAGGTAGACACCACCTTTGTTAATGCAATATATATATATATATATATATATATATATAAAGCTATTCTATGAAATGTTACAATCCTTGATTATTTCTTTAGTGAAGAGCCACAGTCAAAATATAGCACTAGCCATAGTTGTATTGCTCAGTGTCCAGTGCTCTCAGGGTGATGTTACAATGGAATAAATTTTACTGTAGAAAAATAAAAGTATACCAGTATACAGTTGCCCCTCTGTAAAGAGTTTGCACTGTTACATCCTGTAAAAGAAAAAAAAAAAACCCTCTTGTATATTGAAAGCAGACACTTTTAAACAGTACAGGATGTTCTTCTACAATGATGGGAAAAACCTCTCTTAGTTCCCAAGCATCCATGCAGTCCTCCTGCCACCTCACTCGTCAGTGTGTTCTCACACAAGGATCCATGGTAAGTAAGTCAGCAAACATTGTCTCCTGTGCAAATGAAATAGAGGAAAACCACCCAGGAGGACCTCCAGGAACTCTTGTATGTATTTTGGTTGGGATTATTAGGTTAAGGATATTTTAGGAAGCTTTGCTTAAGAGGAAATTACAGTAGTAGTCAAAAGAGGAAAAAGAGGAAAGGCAGTCTGTCCAGTGTATAATTTTACTGTTTCTCTTTCAGAGTATGAGGTATTCCTCGAGAAGGCTCTGTTAGATTTACGAGGCCTCTGGCTCTACCCACTGACCCCAGATAAACAGCCTGGGCCTTCATTAAGCTGTGGAGACAGCAACAGGAGCATGCTGGGTTGGGCTTCGCTATGTAACCCTTTCGGCACACTTAGCAACATCTTATTTGCTCTGTTCCTTCTGCTGTAAACCCGTCAACACTTGACTTAATCAGTGGCAAAATATGTGCTTGGCTGATTTTTAAGATAATTTTTTGTTTTACATGTCACTTATTTTAACATCTCTGTGATTCATTTATGCTTTGATTTATCAGATCTTTTGTTACATGATAAGAGAAGACACTTTCAAAGAGAGACCTTGCCATGCTTACAATTTTATTCTTTGAAGTCCCTGTATCATCAGATACGGTACTGCATATATAACTTAATTTTGGGACCGTGAGATTTACCTGGTATCTCTTTCACTAGAAAGCAATGAGGCACCCATTCATTAAGAAGAAAGTAGCCTTATTTTGACTCTCTTAAGTGCAGTTTAGTTATTTTATCCCTGTGATTACTATAGTCATGTCTATGAGTCTCCCAAGGTAAATCCTGTTTGGTGAATCAACCTAATATTTAGACATTGGTAACTCAAGAGTAAACTTCTCTTCAGAGGTAAATAAATAAAAGCCACTCTGACATTGTTGCATTTGGTTAATCTTGTGCTTCATTTTTTTATTCTGTCAATTTAGGTGCATAATTTTGGAGTATATTATACAGTATCAGCACTACATGCATTTTACCAAGTTAAATTCTTGGTATTGAGAAGAACATCTAGAACCAAACTTTGTTCATCAAACTAGCTCACAATATGTCAACTACTTTTTCCATAAAAGGAATCCTTTGAAGCTTTTACTCTATTTGTGTTTAGTTGTATTAATTCTGAAGATATACTGTATGGTGTTTCTTACAAGTAAAAGAACACTTATGAGAAAAAAAAATTATGTTTTGGTGTATTTTGCACGGGACGGCACGGTGGCTTAGTGGTTAGCACGTTCAACTCTCAGCGCTGAGGTCTTGGGTTCTAGTCCCCATTTGAGCAGAGTTTCCATGTTCTCCCCCTGTCTGCATGGGTTTCCTCCGGGGTCTCCAGTTTCCTCCCACAGTCCAAAAACATGGAGGTCAGGTGAAATTGTCCATAGGTGTGTGTGTGTGTGTGTGTGTGTGTGTGTGTGTGTGTGTGTGTGTCACCCAGCAATGGACTGGCACCCTGTCCTGGGCCTAGTTGAATAGTGTAATGCCCTGCCCTGTGCCCAGTGAGTGGGTACGGGACTAACCGCGACCCTGATAAGGATTAAGCGGGTGTGATGGTGGATGGATGGATGGATGTATTTTGCATAGTGCTATACTATATATTTATAAGGGCATTTTCACAACCAAGGCCAAAATCAAGGTTTGTCTTTTTCTTACATTGTATATGTTTGGTCCAGTTAGTTTTGGTTTCAAACTTCAGTTTTGCGACTATGCTAAAGAACCTTGCACGATACACTTACATCTCATGAGCACCTGTGTGGCCTGCATCTTCCTGTGCTTGACATTGATTGGTTTGTGGAAAGGTGTGCA
Organism: Crenuchus spilurus; assembly: GCA_036984385.1. NCBI lineage: Eukaryota > Metazoa > Chordata > Actinopteri > Characiformes > Crenuchidae > Crenuchus > Crenuchus spilurus. The sequence goes on along the minus strand of BRDA01066748.1, from coordinate 33,272 downwards.
TCTGACCTTGGAGTGTGGTCAATTTGGTGGGTAGTTAATTCACTGGGTAATCTTACCTGGACAAAATGAATGAACAGATTACCACTTTATTGCTCATATCATGGTATTTATGTCAGCGGCACCAACTTCAGGCACAGTTCTCAAGGCTAGTTTAAATTTGTGAAATGAAATTGTTATTCTGCTGCTCCTGTCCCCATGTGGGTATCCACGGCTATTTTTTGCTGCTTTTCCAGTTCTTTTTCTTCTATTGCTTAATGGGTGTTGATAGCCTGCCTCAACTTCTAGTAATTGCTCAGAAAGTCTGAACCTTCCAAAAATGTGTTTTCACACTGCAAATGAAACAAACCATGATCCAGACCAAGGCCACCTTGTTTGATTGTATCAAATTTTGGTCTGAGGCACCTTTCACAGCTGCTATTTTGGTTCCGACCCAATATTCGAATGTTTAGTTACTTAACATACAAATTTCAGAGAGTTAACAATAAAAAAAAAGTTTGTTGGTTGGTTTGACTTTGATAGACATCTACATTGGAGCAGATATATGTGTGAACAGTTTAATAAGGAAGCCCCTGTTTAAAGCAAATACGATAGCTTTTTAAGAAAAATCCGAAAAATTGTGTGTGCACAGTGATGATATCCACTAAACTGTCTCTATGGTGTTATCCAGTATTGAGACCTGTAGCACTTGTACTTGACTATCCAACCTATCCAATTGAGCATTTGCAAAAAAAAAAAAAGATTGACACGCCAAGCACAACTGTTTCTAAACACTACTTCCTCGGTTGAATGAACTCAGTCAAAACTCAGTGATGACAAAACTTTAGTCAGCATTGTTAAGGTGAAAAGGTGTTACTGGGGAACAAGTAATTCAGACACGCACTGTCTTGATCATCTGGAGGGTGGTCTTGTTTTTGTAAGATGAAAATATTATGGATTGGAAGATCACACTCATTGCTCAATGTCAGCACTCTTCACAGATGTGCTAACTAACCTTGATGTCATGCCATAATGCCCCCAATTCTACCCAACTGCTCTTTTAAATGAATAATATAGAGTTACTCACACAAGCATACTTTAATTTTTTGTTAGTATTACTCATTCCTACATACATAGTGCAGTTTTAAAACTACATGGGATGTGTTCTTGTTCCCACCTAGTTCCCTTCTGTAGTTTGTGCATTAAACTTTGTTGAACAATTTAAAAATTGAGTAGTTTGTTTCTCCTCTTCAGGCCCCTGCTGCAGTCTTAACAGTGAGGGTGGGAGGGGGTTGCAGTGCGGTGTAATTATGGGTCCTATGCTGCAGCTAAACTGGCCTGGGCGGGCTCTGGAGCCAGTGGGTCTGGCACAGGGAGGTCTGGCCACAGACCCCAGTGGTGACGGCACAGAGTCTGGGACGAGTCGCAACACCAGCCCCGGGTTTGGAGCATTCCACACATAACCCTCCTCTCCGCCTCCTCCACCTCCTCCTGCTTTTTAGTCTCCCATTCCAATCCTTTTCCCACTCTCTCACAGACCAGACAGGGATTTTGGCAGTGTATATCTGGAAGTGCTGTATGTTTGCATCGTCTTGTGTATATGCTTGCATACATGTACTATTGATGCTCTGGCATTTATGCTAATCTAATATGTATATACCCTAGAGATGAGAGTAACTAAAAGCTTCACAATACTTGATTAATGATGTGGTTAAATATTAGTGGTATGCAGTATATTATAGATTTTTTTACCTAACCCTGATATCTTATTATTCTTTGTTCACTTTTATTTTTTTGTATAAAAAAATTAAGCCAGACTTAGCCAGACACTCTTCCCCAAAGTAGCCTGTAATAACATTGATTTTATTTGCACCACATTCATATTATTGCACCATTTAAATATTTTCAACATTGTAAAACAATTTGGGTGCAAGTACATGTATGATACATTAGTATAGAGACACCTGCTCAATCATTGTTCTTCTGAAATCAAAGCTATTCGAGTTTATTCTGCTTTTGTTGGAGTTACTAACAAAACCTCTACTGTCCAGGAAAGGCTTTTTGTTAGATTTTAGAGCATTGCTGTAATGATTTGATTGAATTCAGCAATAATTCTGAGCACAGAATGTTGGATGATCACTGGCCCACCTCATCGCCAACTCATCCCAGAAGTACTGGATGGAGCACCATATTCCAGAGAATACAGTTTCACTGCTCCCCAACTCAATGCTGGGGGGCTTAATACCTCTCTAGCCCACTCCTGGCTTGTATCCCCCTTTTAAGAATGCAGAGAAGGATCAGACAGCTTTAGACCAGCAATTTCTAGTAAATGTTACACACTTTATTGATTGGATTTTGTTATTGTGCTAATAAATTTATATTACAAAACCCTTCAGAAAATCAGCAGAAGGGGCAAAGAGTCATGTGACTGGACTGAGAGGCTTTGATTTGCTAATACTATTCTCAATAGTAGCAAGAATATACAAAAATAACATTTTATATAGACAGTTTTTTCATATTTTATTAAATATATGGGTTTTTATACATATATATATATATATATATATATATATATATATATATATATATATATATATATATATATATATATATAGTTCTATTACTTTTGTTACCTCTTCTGTGTTAGAAGGTCTGGACTGCATGCCACTACTAAATAGTTTATTATTGTGTATGAACAATCACCAAAGTACAAATATGGAAATTGATTCCAATTTTCTGAATACTTGTGTGTGTTAATCCTGTATGTCTACACTTTGTTTGTTCTTGCTGACATGAGTTGTTTCTGTTGGCTTTTGGCAGAACTAGGGCAGTGTACAATGGTCCTAATTGCTGTAACTGATTTATGTGTTTAGCTACATGTTGAGTAATTCTATATGGCATTCCTGGTGCTGTATGTATGTGGTTTAGGACAGGTACATTTGTAAACAGTGTAATCTCTAATAATTGCATAGAAATAAAAAAAAAAGTGGCACGACTAGACATCGGTCAGCCGTGTCGGCACTCAATACCTCAGATAGACTGTATCAGTGTAATGTGCATGTGTGTGCAGACATAAGACAGACGCATTAGACACATAAGACAGGTGTGTGGGCTGCAGTGAAACCACAGACATAGTGACATTCTACACACCAAAAACATGGATCAAAGGAAGGAGTCTATCAACAAGTCTGTGTGCACAGTTCAATCAACACCTAACTACTCTCAAAACATACAGGAAAAATAAAACCAGAATATTTCCATTATGTTCTAAAGTCGACATGTGCCACAGCGCGGAAGACAATACCAAAGGCATTATTGAAGTATGTTTTGATCATGTATTTGTTTATTTGATGGAAGTGACTGGTAGGGCTGAGTGATCTGTTAGCTATACAGGTATACTTCTTGCATTTGTGTGAAGTTTCTGAACCCTTTAGAATTTTCTATATTTCTTTATAAATATGGCCTAAAACATCATCAGATTTTCACACAAGTCCTAAACGGAGATAAAGAGAACCAGTTAAACAAATGAGACAAAAATATTATACTTTGTCATTTATTTATTGAGGAAAATGATCCAATATGACATATTTGTGAGTGGCAAAACTGTGAACTTTTACTTTCAGTATCTGTTGTGATCCCCCTTTGCAGCATTAACTGCAACTAAATGTTTCTGGTAACTGTTCTTTAACCATTCTTTGGTAGAACTTTGGTGGTACTTGTGTGCTTAGTCATTGTGTTGACTGTGGATTGATGGAGTCCAAATGTTTTAGAGATTTGTAATATTTTTCAGCCTGATAAGGATCAACAACTCTTTTTCTGAAGTCCTCAGAAATCTCCTATGTTCATGCCATGATACACTTACTTACTGACAAACATGTGTTGTGAAGTACAGACTTTGATAGATCCCTGTTCTTTAAATAAAACAGGGTGCCCACTCACACCTGATTATAATCACATTGATTGAAAACACCTGACTCTAATTTCACCTTCAAATTAACTGCTAATTCTGGAGGTTCACATACTTTTGCAACTCAGAAACACAAGTATGTCATATTGAATCATTTTCCTCAATAAATAAATGATCAATAGATCAATTCCTCAATAGATAAATGAGTATAACATTTTGTCTCATTTGTTTAACTGTGTTCACTTTATCTACTTTTAGGACTTGTGTGCAAATCTGATAATGTTGTAGGTCATATTTATGCAGAAATATAGAAAATCTTAAAGGGTTATATACTATGAAAATATCATGATACCGAATTCTCTTAATATGATCTAGCCATAGATAATGAAATAATTTTGGACCAATTACTTTGCATTAATCTTGATCTTATTATTTAAATTTAATTGTTTTAAAATTGAATTGTTCTAAATCTTAACTAAAACTGTATTCCATAAATTAAAAATGCATGTATATCTTTGTGGATGTGGTGTAGAAAAATCTAACACATTCGTACAGCTGTTTTTGTGGCAGTGGAAAATAAAATGCTGACCTAAAACTTTAAAATGGATATGCAATGCATGGGCACATACAGTAGTAGCTTATTAGCATCTGTTAAAGCAGCTAGATCTAACCTTCACCTATCTAGTGTTTTATTGTGTACTATTATTACCAGCAGTGCAGTTATGTGCATATTAAACTGTTCTTTCTCAAATTCACTACTTTTGATTAGGTGATATAGCTGTGTTAGCCAAAGCTTGTGTAGGCTTAGTGTTACACACAGCCTTAGATGGAGTTCTAAAAATGTTTTATAGCTTCTTAAGAAAAAGTTTCACCAGAAAAGGCAGTTTTATAAAACTACACACTATACAATATTGTGATGTATTTATATTCCAAAATAGGCCACCCAGTGCATGTAGTGCATACTAATGCATCTCCAAAAATTTGAATATAATAAAAAACTTAATGTGTTCATTCAAAAATTAAAAAAGGAAACAGTTACATATTTTATATTTATTACAGATAAAGTGACATTTTTTATGTTTTAATGTTGATACTGTTTGAATAATAATTTACTCAAACTCTAAATTAAATATTCTGATCATTTGAGCTTCTGGATTTCTGATTTTTGAACTCATTCTTATCAACATTAACACCAACAAAAATGGCCTGAAATGTCACTTAATGTGAATTAATTTAAAATCAGATTTTTTAAAATTATGAATACAAATGACTTTCACAATATTCTAAAATGTTGAGATGCACTAGTTGGTACCATGAATCTTGTTGACAACACTAGCCTGAATTGTACTCTAATGTCTTTAGCCAGAATTGTTTTTTCCTTAAGCTAGTGTGCATGTCACATTTAGAGGATTTTTATTTATTTATTTATTTATTTTTTAATTCTGAAGGTGCACCGGAACAAAAATAACCTGAAATAGACCCCAGCACTGGTAGGCTGAGGCCACAAAAAAGAGCCCTTGTTTCTTTTTTTTCATAGGACCTTTATTTTGACAGGAGCAGGAGAAATGGGTATTTATATCCTTGACTGTGTGCTGTGGCCTCTCCACAATTACAGACTGTACATCCCCGGACCCAGAAGAAGGAGGGATGGAGGAAAAGGGAGGTATAACTAGAAGATGTGGAGAGTTGTGTTGGGACTGAAGTGGGAATATCAGTGGAGCAGCCATTTAGAGATCATATCATAGATTTGATACTTCTTTTCTTTGACAGGACTAGAACAGTTATTGTTCAGTTTGTTTTGCTTTAATTCTTTTGAGTATTTCAAATCACTTTCATTTCCTTTGTTATTAGGGTTTTCATAAGTTTCATATACAGAGTTAGATGCAATTGATTTGTAGAAATAGTCATTTAGTTCCTATGAGAAGCAAAAGAAAGTTTTGTTCACTTATTCATATATTTGCCTATAATTACTTTGCAAACCTGGTTTTAAAGTTGGACGTGGTGGATCTTCTAGCTCATGTTCCACCCATGCCAAAGCATCTCTCGTAAGCAAAGTTTTTAATATCCCGCCTTTTTTTTTTTTTATTATTTCTATTTATTTATTTTTACTGAGGGGCTGGAGTTTGTGGTTTTGTGGAGGTGCCTAGAAGTCAGGGTGGTGTCTGAGCCACCTCCCCTCTGCTGGCCAGCTGCCTGCCCTCCCCCTACTCTACCACTTCTCCACCTCAGCTGTGTCACTATAGCCAGGCCAGTCAGAGTCTGCCAAGAGGGTGGCGTGCAAAGCAACAGGAAATACAAGACAGCCTTGTTTACAAGTACAGTGTGTGATGCAATGTTGCCTGGACTGGACTGACTGGTGCCTCTAAGGCAGAGGTACTTTAACCTTACTGGTACAAAGGATCACCACCAAGTAGACACCACTTCTACAGTTGATCAACTATAAAGAAATATATCATTTTTTTCTGTGTAACATTAAAACCAATATTATCTACAAGCCTGGTTGAAAGTTATAGCTGGTATAGACTGACATTGCTATTCATATTTCTTTGTAGATGATACCAGTGTCCCTGTAAGAAAAACATGTGTTTGTGTTAATGAATGTTATACCACACTCTTCCTGAAAAAGAAACATGGACATGCTAGTCTATCATCAGAAGAGAAACCTGTGTTGGCACACTGACTCATGTTGTTGTTTTATTTTTGCTGCCTTTTGCAATGCTAGCATTTTCAACCCTTCCCCTCCCATGACTGGACTTGATCAGTACACAAACTGTCACCATAGAGGCATAACAAATAACTGTTTCAAAAGCAGGGCACATGCTTTAACTTTTTCTAACTTTGAATGTACAGTAACATTTTCAAATGAATGCAAATCAAGATTGTGTATGCCCTAGAATTACACTTTCAGTGGCAGTTGTGGATGTTGTAGAATTTGTTGAATCAAAGGCATTTGTGGTGAGGTAAAGGGGAACGTGAGGGAAAACAAGGTGGTGCAGAATTTCTGCTTGATTGATATGCCTCAAAATTTTGTAAATAAGTTACTGCATTATTTATGCATTTGGCAAATGATCGTATCCAGAGATATGATTTAATAATGTTTAATTAATAGGTGAGTGTTGTGTTTAAAGTCTGGCCCAAGGACTCTTATTGATATAGTCTGGTGTGCATGTGTGGGCAGGGAAGCAAACCCCAGTCTACCATGTGAGAGTCAGTGGTATTACCCACTACACTATACAACCCACTACTGCTGCTTAAATGTACATTGTCCAAAATATTTAGCCGCTTATGGTATACTTGAGCACCTGCAAAATTAGAATATTATAATAAAGTTAATTTGTGTTCATAATTTAAAAAGGAAAACTGTCATAAGTTTAATATTCATTACAATTACAAAGTAAAATGACATGTCAAACTTTTCTTGTATTAATATTCATATTTTTTACACAAACATGAAATGTAATTCTAATAATGAAAGATTTTAGATTTCTGATTTTCATGAGCTATAAGCCAAACTGTTCAACATTCAAACAAATATGCTTGAAAAATCACTGTATGTGAATAAACATAAAATATGACCAGTTTACCTTTTTGAATTAAATTATGAACAGCAGTGAAGTATTTTTAGCACTGTAATGTCATTTGTATCTACTTTGTGCACTACCTACAAAATATTGCATGACCAGTCCTTTGATTGTTTGGCCACTTGACGTGATGACAGAGAATGTTTAACCTTTGAGATGATGTTGTCACCTCGGCTTTCTCTGTCTTCCTCCTTTCTCGGCACATGTAAAAGATCAAATGGCCTCTGCATCCATCACCTGCCCTGGGAATCTACAAGCTCTCCATCCATCAACATGACCCTCTCATCAGGCATGGCCATAGCCCATGCCGGATCAGGCCTCAGGGAGCGATGGCTGAAGGACGTGTGGCATTGTTGATGTCAGTTGAGGTGTGTGCATTCATGTGCTTGGGAGGGGGAAGTGTATGAGCCAGAGTTGAGAGGCAGCGCAATCAAACAAGTTTCGACTTTGCTTGGGCGGTTTTTCTGATGTCTGCGGTTTAGACAGGGTGTTACACGACGTTCACAAGAACTTTGAGGAGAGGAGGAGAAAAAACACACACGCAAGAAAGAAAAGAAGAGGGATTTGGCATGTGTCAACAAGCATACCTGTTACCGTCGATAGAAAGGCCTGAAGGCATGCTGGGAGTTTCTCATGAGTGTGACGGGCAGAGAGCAGACGTCGAGCCTGTGACGGGTCCGCCTGGGCTTATGGTGGCGTCAGCCAACAACACCTTCTTATTGTTCTTTCCTTTTTTGCCCCTGTGTGTGGGCAACCACTGATGGTGGCTTTCTGCAGACTGTCTTGTTTTTCTCCTGAGCTTGTGGGTGGTGGTAAAGGAGACCATGTCAGTGCACTATATTCTGTACATGTCAGAAGGGATATCTGAAAAAAATGAGGTTGGCCAAGATGCTTTTCACACACAATGACCCTCACCTTAACCCAAACTGATTAGGATTAGGACATTAAAGCCATAGAATGCGTTTTAATTGGATTTCTTGGGCCATCAAATCTGGAACAGCAAGTCCAAACTGCAATGGCTCCACCTCACAACTAGAATGCTAATGTCTTGATGCCAAATACCACAAGACACCTTCAGGTCTAGTAGAGTCCATGATTCAGTGGCTTGAAGGACAAACAGCATATTAGCCATTTTAACAAATTGGTTTTCATGTTATGGCTGATGGTATCAGTCTTTTTGCCATTAGTCTTTCATACAGCTAGACTGTGCTCACTGTGAAGTAGCATCCAATTATACTTGTTTGCCTTCAAAAATTAGAATTTCATGAAAAAAAATGTTTGTGTTTTAATTCAAAAAGGTAAACTCATTTTATATTCATTAGACAAAGTTTTTATTTTATGTTAACTGTTTTAATGGTATTTTTCTCAAACTTAATTAAATGTTCTAATAATTTGAGTTTATGGATTTTTTTTTTTCAGGAGCTATAAGTCAAACCGATCAATAGTAAAACAAAAAAAATGCTTGAAATGTCACTTTAAGTGTAATGAATAAATCTTATTACATTTTACCTTTCTGAATTAAATTATGAACACAAATTAACTTTTTCATGATGTTCTATTTTTTTATGTGGCACTGTAGTACATATAAAAAATATTGAATTAAACAGGAATTAAATCTTTAAACTCAAACATTAAAACTACACTAAAACATGTAAAACATGGTCCTGAAATATATTTTACCTCCTATCAACATTTTTATGTTTTGACTCCTTTACAATGGCAAAGCTGCAAGGTGAATTCTTGACTTTTTTCATGGCTGATGTTGCATGACACTCAATGAGAATAATTGTTAAGCAGCTGTCATAACCACAGAACTTGAAAATGTTGCACGAGACAGGCAGAGGGAGTATGCGGCTGTGTGCACATTCCTCAGCCTCTCTTCAACTGTGCGCATTCTACACTTACAGTTCAATTTCTTATCACTGGGATATATATATGACAAATAAAAACAATAAAAAAGGATATGGTATTAGTTGCAGTGGTTTTATAAAATATAGGGAAGTGGGTGGAGCAATATGTAGCTTTAGGTTACAGACCTCATTTAGCAATTGTGTCATTTGCCTAACAAAAGCTGTAATTACATTGTAATTACCTTGCTGTAAGCTGTCAATAATTTACATTAACTTCTGTTTTGCCTCATGTTCATGAATGTAATGGATGAATCCATTAAGGTAAGTCCTAATTGAGGAGAGCTGATATGACAATTAAGATAAGTTGGGTGGGAAGCCCCAGGTCAGTGTTTCTCTTCTGTGTTGTGATACGACAGGTTCTGCCAGAGCTGAGCCAGCAGACGAATCTCTAGTCACTGTAATTGCTGAGGCTGTCAGTGGTAGCTTTTCCATCCTTTGCAGAGGTGTGCCATTGGAATAGTATTTTAGGACCTGAATATGAATTAAGCCTAGTCCTGAACAAAACTGCAGGGTCAATTGTGAATCACCATTGTACATTATTTTTAGTAATGGAGATAAATAGATACTATCATTAAGACGGTAGCACTTTATTTTACAATGCCTTGATTATAGTGTAAGCTACAATGTAACAATAAACTGCTGAATTAAATGAAGTGACATTGTACTAAATATAAGAATAATACCTATTGCATTGTCTTCTTACTCTGTGTAACTACACACCTGAATTCAACAGCTTAGGGCATGATATTAGAAAATATATTTGATATTAGAATCTATGGCTTTATGGTAATTTTGAAAGTAAAATATATGGAAAGGTTTGCCAAATGCTCAGTATATTTTTATTTTTGTAGGTATAATTTCCAAAATAATAATTTATTGTATTTTAGGGACATGAAATATCTGTTGTCATACAGGTATTGTTACATTATTTCTCTGTTGCCATTAAAAATAGTTTTATTGGTTCTATATCCAAGTATTTCAAACATTACCCCAGTACTCGGTATAACTGTTAAATTAACAATATAATTTGGTTGTACTTACTTATAAGATCTACTATTTATTAATAAATGAAACCACTGTTTAACATCTTGTGGTGTGTAAATATATTGTAATTATTACTATGTACTTATGTAATAGTTACTGTTATTATCTGTTATTATTTTATCTCAAAATTTGATTTTGATATAGAGTTGAATATATTTTAAATGCATTTAAAGACGGTTTCTTTTAAACATGCATGACTTACACACTTGGGGTTTGGCTCAAATTTATTATCTGACAAAAACATACTGGGACCATAAAACCATGCCCCAGGCCCTAATCTAAAATATTGAAGATTTTTCATTTTAATTGATTTGTGTGTAAAGTCAAATCAAAGAGTAAAAGTTATAGTAAAGAGATGTTTATAGTAGTTTTTGATTTGCCCTATAATAGTAATAATAAAGTACCATATTCTGAACAATGTACCTACTATTTATTCAGCTCTTAGTTACTTGTGATTATTGTTGTTCCTTGCTCTGGGATCAAATTAAATTTAATATTTGTAATTGTGAGAAAAAAACTTTAGATTATGGATGTATTAATCAGGTTTGAGAGAGTATTTGGAATGGAATTCTTTTGAACTGTGTCACTGAGGTAATCAGGGTTAATTTCGAGAAGAAACTTTTCTGAGGCACGTAGGGAGATCTCTTAACATCCTAGCCTTTTGCCACCCTCAGGACTCTTGGTAAGCTCTTGAAAGCAATCCAGTTGTACGAAGATCAGCTGTAATGAAAGTGCTACTTTGTATGGAGTCAACAATGGCTCTCAGTAGCATCACTGTCAACCTGGTGTCTTATGTTTCCTGTTTGCCAAACCAAGGCATACATGGGCATCCCGCCACCAGGTTCTTCTCACGCAAATGGCCTGCTGTTCCACATGGCTTACCAGCTGAAAAACAGGAGTAGGGTGGTGTGGAATTAACCGTGTCATCGCTCTATGGAACCAATAGCATGTTCTACAAGACTGTGTTTCAGCTCCATTCATACCCACCACAGTTTGGATTTCCACTAGCCCATGCGTTCCAGCTTGTGAATATAGGTACAGCATAACATTTGACACTAGAAGCATGACTTCAGTAACCACGAAAGGGGATCTCTGCTTAGCAGCTGCATGTGTGTACAGAGAACGTCACACAAACTTGTGCAAAACAGCTGACTTTTCACTTTCATCAGTGGATCTACTTGGACAGCTCTTTGCTGTCATGAGGAAAACCCTTGATCTGTTAACCAGGTGTGAACAGAACTGCCCTCAAGTTAAACCACTGGCCTCAGCATGCTGAACTCTCTTGGTCTGCCTGTAGTGGTCTGCTGCTGTCCTGTAATCATGAGATACCTTGAGTAGAACCAGGTCTTCACTGTGATATGAGTAAGCATGTGTTGTGTGCGGATTAGTCATGCACAAGGTGCTGCTATCAATAATTGATGGGCAGCTTGCTGTTCAGCACAGAACGTAAGGATTTATGCTCTCCTGTAGCTTTCAAGCCTCCTGTCTTAATTAAATAAATGGAAGCAAACTATACTCAGGAACACATGACTATGATTGGTCTTCTAGACCACTTCATGGCACTCTCTCACGTTCTCCTCTCTTGTCCATATCTCTTATCTCCAATCAGCCTTTTAATGTCTTATCTCACCTCTCAAAAGAATGCATGCTGTATTAAGAAGTGTCAGTCTCCAAGATATGGGCTAATGTCTAATGCAATTTTCTTTTCAGAAAGTGATTTCTCTAGAAGCCTTTCTCTCAGTTTGATTTGCCAATGCAAAAATTATAATATTGTAAAAATGCTTGTTTTGGTTTAAAATTTATTTAAAAAATGTAAACTGTTGTATATTATTTATTCATTACGTGTAAAGTGGCATATTGTAAGCCTTTTTTGTATGGCTTATAGCTCATGAAATCCAGAACCTCAAATTATTAGAATAATTAATTTAAAATTTGAGTAAATTACTATTGACAGCATAAATACTGTCTATCTCTCAAGCTACAACTGCTGCCTTCCTAATATCAAGCCAATCCTGAACCAAAGACATCTGAAGTGTCTTACCTAGAATAAGGAGAAATAAATCTGGACTGTTTTTTCAGATGAAAATTCATTTCTAGCTCCTACAGTCTGGAGGAAGAGTGGAGAGGGACAAAGTCCAAGGTGACTGAAGTTAACTGTGCAGTTTCCCCAGTCTATACTGGTTTGGGGTGCCATGTAATCTACTGGTGTTTTTCCACTGTGTTTAGTGTCTACCAGGAGATTTTAAAGCATTTTATGCTTCCATCTGTTGAGCTTTATAGAGACGCCATCTTCATTTTCCAGCAGGATTTAGCATCTGCCCTTATTGCCAAAACTACTACAAAATGGTTTGCTGACCATGTTACTCTGCTAGATTTGCCAAACAACTCATGAGCTATAAGCCATATGGATCCAAATTAAAGCAAAAATGGGCTTGAAATACATCATTTTACATGTAATGCATATTATATATGATTTTATTATACATATGTTTACCTTTTTTAATCAAATTATTAAAAAACTATATTTTCACAATATTTTCACAATATTTAATTTTTTTTATATATGGCTATACGTTCTGAACTGTGTCATTTTAATGTAGCAAGCAAGAGACACTGAAATGTAGAGGCATCAGGTCAGAGGTTTGAACAGGGCTAATAGAGAGCAGTGTAAGGGTTCAGTGTTACTGTGAATTATTGAGCAAGATCAAGTTCCCTGTGGTAACATGCTCTTGCATGATGGAAAGAAAAACAACACCAATAATCCCTACACTTTGTGAGGCTGTTTGCACATGTGACATTGTTTATATGAATGTGTTTGTATTTCAGAGTTTTTCCTCCCATTTAGGGTTTGTGGACATGTGCTTAACTGTATTGTTCTCTCAAGAGCGTAATGGCTTCACGTCCATATTTATGGAGGTTTGCATATGTGTATGTAAGTCTGACTCTTGAACAAGGCCTAGAATAGCAGGAGCTTTAGAGTGTCAGCCATGAGTCTACCTGAATAATTCAGCCATCTTTTGGTGTCAGGAACTCCCACCACACCAGTGAGGTCCGGCTCCAGTTACAGCTCCTGTTTCTCCCACATATAATTACACCTTCAGAGCCTCGCGCAACGTACACATGAATGTCCTAATGAGATTGCTCCGATTAACATAATGGTGATGATTGGTCCTCCAAGCACTTTTTAAGCAGACATACTGAGCGATGTTCTAAATTAGTCTAAGTGTGCCCTAAATTGGCCTACATTATGAGCTACAGAACTTCTTTTAGTACAAACACACACACATACACATATACATATATAAGTACCTGTTTATTATTTATTAAGTGTTATAAGTGTACAAGGGAACTGAATGGATGACTCTCGGCATTGAAATATCTAACTAAATACAGTACTGTAACATTTTAGACCTTTGTGTTTATTCTACTAAAACTAATTTCATTACAGTTATGTACTAGTTTTATATATGACAAAATGTTTATTTATCCCTTTCTAAACCTGCCCTCATGGCAGTTCATTATTATCTGTAATTATCAGCCAATACCTTATTTGGTTAATCTGTAACACTTTATAATAACTTTCATTAATAAGCCATTAACTAATGATTAATAACTGTGAACAAATCATTAGTTCATGAGAATTTGAACATGAAAAAATGTTTATAAACGACAGTTCATGTAGTTACTAATGATTGTATTAATGAAATTCTCATGAACTAATGAATTGTTCACAGTTATTAATCATTAGCTAATGAGATGTTAATGAAAGTTATTATAAAGTGTTACTGGTTAATCAATACTTCATTATTCATTATATATATATATATATATATATATATATATATATATATATATATATATATATATATATATATATATATATATATATATATGAAGTGTGCTGCTGATTAAACTTAACAAATTAATTTGACGGCTGAATTCATCAGGGACACATTACAACAGAACACACCAAAACCTTTTTAATGTCACTGTCATATGAAAACATTAAAAACAATGTGTCAGTTTTTTTCTATTTTTAATGTTTTTTTCCTACATTATTTCAACTCAGCAAATGGGCTTTATATTGTGTCCACATTTCATGATGAATGGTCCAACAGAAATGCTCCAAAAGTGCTTAGAATTGAACAGCTCTCAGGGCAGTAGTTCCCCTCCTCTGCTATGATTTTTGACAGTACCACACGTCTGGAAGTCAACAACTCACACATGCACTGAAGCATTTTTCTTGGGACCACCGGCCACAAACAACACTCAACCTATCCAGGACTCACAGTTAGTGTCACTTCAGCATTCCATGGCATTAATTTTGTTGGGTGGCCCACTTGGGGGCGATATTCTCTTATGTGTGTTTTTGGAGTTGGTTCCTATGCATTAGTTGCTTGGTCAGAAAACAAGGTGATGACGTAAAGCATTCTAAACTTGTAGCATTCTTAAGCACAAAACATTGAACTGTTCAAAGGAATTCCCTTTGAGGCATATAATGCAACCAAATACTCTTTTTCATTAGCTTGTGATGTAAAGACAGGGTCTTTGCATACCCGTGGCACAGTGCAATGGAAAATCTCATCCTGTTCTTTTGGTTTGCTTTTCCTGTGAGATCATCTTGCCAGTTTAACCACTACTCCCTCACTCCCCCACACACAGTTTTTAGGAAACAAATGAACCACTTGGTGGTAGTGTTGAGTCACTATTTGTCTGAAAGCTCCACTATGCATAGGTAGTTAAGCAGCAGCTGGAGGGAACATCTGACCTGTATCTTCAGTTCCTGAACTCTGAAGCAAGAGAACAACAAATAACAAACAGCAACTTCCTCCTCTTTACCATGAAAGATGCATCATTCTGCTTTTAAATGAATATATCCATCTGTTTCTCTGCACACTTTGTTAACCCCCTTTCACTCTGTTGTTCAATGGTCAGGACCCCCACAGGACAGGTATTATTTGAGTGGTGGATCAATCTCAGCACTACAGTGAAGTGGTTGTGGTGTGTTAGAGTGTGTAGCACTGGTATGAGTGGATCAGACACAGCAGAGCTGCTGGACATTATAAACACTATGTTTTCTCACAGTCCACTCTATTAGACACACTTTCCTTGTTGGTCCACCTTGTAGATGTAAACTCAGAGACAGTTGCTGCACAGTTTGTGTTGGTCCTCTAGTCCGTCATTTGTGCAAGATGCTGAGGTGTTTAAAAACATCAACAGCTCTGCTGTGTGTAATTCACCCATAGCAGCACACTCTAACACACCACCACCACATCAGTGTCACTGTAGTGCTGAGAATGATCCACCAACCAAATAATACCAGCCCTGTTGTGGTCCTGATCATTGAAGGACAATGTATAAAGTAAAACAGATGGATTACAGCCTATAATTGGAGAACAACAAAGTACATGGCCAGGGAAGAATGAAGAATGAGAATATATATATATATATATATATATATAAAAACAGTGAAATGGTGCCAAACACTGCTGGTCTTACAGCATATGCCTCACTGGTTCTATTGTTTGGCAGCAGTAAGAAGAAGCATTGTTCCTCTCCGTTCAGTGAGGAAACCTGCCTGTCACTGACCCACATCCAGTCTATAGCCTCCCTGACTGGGATGAAGGACGATCCTTGTGAGGAAAATCATCTGCACAGAGATAAATGATCAATCAGCAGTTCAACAGACTGAGATTCGCTGGTGTTGATGGGTTATCAGTGCTTCTTCAAGGACTGTTGAAAAAGTAATGTCTTGTGGCAGGATATGTCTTTCACTCCTCTTCGTCTTTCCAACCCTACTTCAAATATTTAATTTTACTTGCAGAATACAAAACCACATTTCTCACATTTAGAGCATTTAAGCTCTATCTTTCCTGTGATGGTGAATTTTCTTACAAATTCTTTCTCATCATAATATTAGATATGAGGGTGATTGACCAGAATTAATGCATTATTCACTTTAAAATAATTTGATAGGAATCACTGGGACACATCTCTTGACTCAGTGGTCAATTCCCGCAGGGTTAGGAGGCAACTTGCCCCAGAGAATATGTCCTCTCCTCAAGGGGCTTTTGTTCCACCTGCAAGCTGTAAGGGTCAAAGGTCTCGTGCACCTGAGGCTAGTTCCCACAAACAAAAGCTTTATTATTTTTTTTGTGTCACCACAGCACCACTTTGCTCTCACGTGCACACAGTAGAGGAACACAATGGCTAATCTTATACTGACTAGAACACTGCAGCCTAAGCACCTGAATAGATCAGAGCTATCTATGTGTATATACAGTATAACAACATGATGGGCATTATTGATGGAATAATGTATATTCATTATTTAAATATGTTAAACCTCATTATAAGAGCATAATGCCTGAAAGTGTGCAAGAATAGATGATTAGATGATTGGTCACTAATATTATATTTTATTATTCTGTCACTATTTTTTGGACAATCAGCAAACATTAAAATAAATATGAAAATAAATAACAGTCTGTCAGGTTAATCTTTCTTTGTCTGATTCTGTCATTACGCTTTAGTGCTTTTTAGGTTTTGTTACTGTTTAGGTTAGAACCACATGTATTTTTATCTGTGGTTGTTATTGGTTCTTGTCTCTGCAAATACATACTGTAAGCATGATTGTCTATCAGTAGTCTATCCCTTATGGCCTGCTGAGATACTAATGCTTGTGAGAAATACATAAAGCAGATACTTGGCAAGCAGAACTATCAATTAGCCTGACTTATATATCATCACAAACCATGTAAACCATGTATCTCCATTTTTACATAATTTAAACACAGCATAAAGCTTTTACACTGCAGGAAAATTTTATGAGAAATGGACCAATGAAAGTGCTGTATATTCATAGAATGAAATCTCTTAACATTAACTAACATTAAAATATACTATTTGTAGATATTTGCTTTTATAGGACAGCAATGATATACTTCTTGTATAAGTGTCTTGAAATGTTGTCAAATATATTGTTTTGATACAATTTTACAGCACGTCATGCTTTGCAAGGAGTTGCCTGGATGTTTTATGCTTGCAAGTGAGATAAAGGGACATGTTCTCTTCCAGGGCTGCCATGTTTCTCAACTCCACAGTGGGCCTTCAGTTCGTCTGGCACACAGTCAAGGCCAGCAGATGGGAGGTTTTTTAAACTGCATATTGTTTTGGGCATGTAGAGTGCAGTAGCAGAGGCTTGGGCTCTGGGAGATTGGCCCCTGGTGAGAGGCAGAGGCGTGGAGCACAATGGGCCCAGGCCCTTGCCTGTTCAGACATGAGCAGAACAGGTGAGGGAGGTCTCAGTGGCTCAGCAGGGGTCAAGCCAAGCCCCCTGACCCTTTCTATGGATCCCTACCCTAAACATGCTCCACCTGGGATGGGAAACAGCAGGCTCTCCACACTTCCCACCCTTCCTTCTTGGTACACACACACATACACACGCCCCTAATTCACAAGGTAGTCTTCTTTGTTTCAACGGCAGCTGTATACCTGCTTTAAGTCCTTGGAGAATCTTGAAAGAGTGACAAGAGGGGGGTGAATGTAAAGTGTAAGAAATAAAGGGACAGCGGTTTAAACCCACTAAAGCTTTATGGCTGTACATGTCATATGTAGAAGTGGGAATGGGAATATGCAGTAAGTGGTAATAGGCCTCCCAGTATTTGTATTGCTTTGGCCACTAGTCAGCAGATGCTGTAATACACAGGCTTTGTTGTTTCCATACTCTAATGCACTTCTTTGTATCTGGAAAATTTCTGGAGAAGTTCTGGGCTTCAACGTTATGAGTAAGCAATATGTGATCTGTCCCTATTACTGCCAGGACCCTATGTCTGTTCTGACTCACATATTGGTTACAAAGCTGTTAAACAATGCCTTTTACCAACAACTCAGAATAGGCCTCTAGAAATCATATTCCACACATGATGTGTTTTTCCACTATTCAGCCTAGTCTGTGCAGCATCTCAGCAAACCTCGAGCCATCACACAATGCTTTTATGTGCCATTCTGACAGTCTTCAGTTCTGGGTGTGCTAAAATACTCTTATATGTGATCAGCACTGGCATCTTATGTCAAAGCTGGAGAGTTTGTAGCTTTATAGTCTTTTTAAAAAGACTTTTCCAGGATTAAAAATGAGGAGCAGCACACAGTGTACTTCTAGCCTGGGGCAGGACAGAAACCTTTACATGCATACTCCACAGTCACGCAACCTTGCACAACTGACATGTAAACAGTGCCTTTCTGCATGCTTTACTGTAGTACTGTTAGCAGGACATTGGGATAAGAGCCTATTGGATGTCATTTTTCCTGATCATTGAAATATTCATTGAAAAGTATTTGAATACATACAGTATGTACTGCATCTCGTTCGATTGTTTTAGAGATAGAGTAATGGAAGATCAGTCATAGAGCTTGTGATCAGACTTACCCTACTGGTCAAAGTTTTAAAACACCCAAATTTTTCTATTTCTTTTAATTAAAATTATTCAGTTAATGTCTCAGTGCACTCTGAAATGAAAGTATAGGAGTTAAATAAGAACTAATGTAATTAATGTATAGACCAAAATGTATCTAAACTTTGGATTTTACAGCTGAACACACTCGTGGCATTCTTTCTACAATACGCATCAAATATTCTTCAGACAGTTCTTCACAAATCTGCTGTAGAAGTTCACATAAATGATGGCACTTGTAGGTTTGCTTTGCTTTTCACTTCATCCAGTTCATCCCAAATCAGCTGGATGGAGTTTAAGTCTGTGCTGCTACTCCATGTTTTCAAGCTGACCATCTTGTTCTTTTTTGCTGAGGTAGTTCTGGCAGAGCTTGGACTTATGTTTTGGGCCATTATCTTACTGAAGCACGGACTCCTGACCAACTAGGTGCATACCATAGACGTTCTAAAACTGCTTTAAAACTTATGTCAAGTAAGTGTAGTTCAACTAATGTGCACTAAAAGAAACACCATGAATGGATAAGATGATTATAATGAATATGGCAATTTATGTGGCAAATATTGAGCCAGTAACCTACATTAACATGACAATTACTTTGAGTCTTCTGTAAAGTTCCAGGGCTTGTACATGGAGATCTTTCTGTCATGAAGGAAGACTGTTTGCTGGGAGTGGGTGCCACTTCTAGGCTGATAAAAAAGGAACAGGCTGGAGGGCATTGCTGAGTGAGTGATGTGTGAGACGTTAACCTGTTCATCACATGTGTTTGACACCATAACAACAGTCCATATACTCACCTGCAGTTCACCCAAGCCTGCTTTCAACTGAGAACCTTCCATGCCTACACGATTCCCCATAGATACTTTGGGTTGTCAAAAAACACAATCTCGGTCATCCTAATATCCATGAGGCCTTGACTTTCAAAATAGATGGCTATCATGTTTCCTTTTCTACACTTAAACTAATCACTTATTAAAAAACACATTTGCTATTTTGCCTGAGCATACTCCCCATAAGTAATTGGTAGAAACATGGCAAATGTTTGTTTTTAGTCATGTAATTTGTTATATTATACAAGAAAAAGTAACGCCAAATGACACACGGCCAATCTAAAATAGACCATTCTTAATGGCCTATAACCCTTAACACTGGCAAGCTGGAAGAACACTATGTAAAGCCTCCTCATATAGATTGTCACTCACTGAGAAACAAAAGCTTTTCTGTGGCTTTCATCAGCTACACCCATTGGCATTAGTAAAATACAAGCGCACCGACACACCATGCCAAGTGCCCTGGAGGAGCCATAGCACCATCATTGCGTCACATATGGGCGTTCACTGTTGTTCATGGCATTGAGTCAATAACCAACTGCGTATCTTGTGATGTTGTATATTATGGTAATGGTGTGTTGTTTTGAACCTATCTCAGCATGCATTGCCATTTACTCTTTAAAGGTTCCATCAGAGGGCAATTTTAAAAGCTTTTAAACCTAAAATTTAGCACTTAAGGAACATACAAGTTTCCCAGATCTCATATGGCAGGTGTGAAACAAGACTTGCCCTTTAATTCCAGCCTTAGGAGGATCTTTCAAATACCATTGGTTTGTCTAGGGAGGAGTTTATTCCCTTCATGTCTAGAGGGATTTTGTGAACTAAAAGAATGCTGGAGCAATGTGGGCTTGCCTGCTAACACATGAGCAAGACAAAGTGAATAGAAGACTTAGTGGCTTCTCAGCTTCTTCTGACCTCACGAGTGGCAAGTTTCAGTGCCAGTGAATGTGTTTTATGACCAACATGATTGCCTCATTAAAGAGTCTGAGAGAGCATGTTAATGGTGTAAAATAACTCCTAGAAGTAGAGACTGTTAGTAGAGAAGCTCAGACTCGTCCCAGCATGCTAAAGTTGATCTTGGAGTCTTGTCTTTAGCCTATCTTTATGGGAGCCTGTGCTGAAGCCAAGGCAGATGCTTCCTCACTCACCACATGTCCTTAAAAAATGAGGCACTCTGCTTGCTAGTTTACTTGTAGTTATACTCTGGCCCAGGGTTGCACAATGTCTGTCTGCTTCCTCACAGCAAGAACGTCAGCAGTCATGCAGAGACCCAATGTGATGCCAGACAGCAATTAGTGACTCTAGATCTTGGTCCACAGAGAGCTTACAGGGACTGGCCAGAACTCTCCAAGCCTATGGGGTCTGCCTGTCTTATCATAGCTTCCATCTAATGACTTGTAGAAGGTAGTGTAGGAGAAACCGCATCAAATGGCATCCCCCTGCTTCCCCTCTGTGGCAGTGCAGCAGTTCACGTACAGTGTGCAGGAAGTGATTAACTGGGCGAGATCAAAGGCACTGGACACGATAAACATTCCTCCCCGGGACGAACTGCTCGAGGCTACAGCCCGCTTCCTCCTTTAACAGACTTCCAGAGAGAGAACACATTGTCACCACATGATGATGGGACAGAACCTGACCATCTAGGTTCCATGCATGTGTTTGTGACTCTTGAGTGTGGATTTGTTTGTATTTGTGAGGCAATGTTTGTGATTGTATTATAGCTGTAAAAAATAAAGTTCAAACAAGGATAAGGGAAGAATTAAAAATATTTCAGGCAATGAAAAATGAGGGACATTCCATTTGCATTGGCCATGACCCTCTATACACATAAACTCTGCAACCTATTTAGCTACTGTGGAAACAAATTATGGTAGTTTCATTACTGTAACTACTACAATGAATGTTTACCTTTGTAGAAGTCTCCAAATGGACTGGCTCATGAAAATGTCAATTTATAGTGCATGCCAGCTTTCAGCAGTGTGGGTGTGAATAATGGGTCAACAGTGCAGTACCTGTTCTAGCCCCATAACAGAGCTTGTAACATGCTAATTTCACACATGGTTCTGTTGTTGGTGTGCAGCTGGCCTGTTAACGGACTGCCATTGGGAGTTTATTATCAGGCCAGCTGCAGGTGTGTGTGTGTGTGTGAGAGAGAGAGAGAATGTGTGTATTGGTAAAGGAAATGCAAGGAGGGAAACCTATCTGTGTGACGTCAAGCAGATTGGTGTTAAATGTTAGCACAAGTTCCTATCACGTTCACTTAAAGGCCAGAAACGTTTGGTGTTTCTATTCTTCTTAATTGGTACCCTTTGCACCTTAATGACTATATTCATTTTACAGTTCAGTAACAACATGGTTGCTCACTGAATTTAAATGACCGTTTAATACATAAATAGCTGTTGTTAAAGATGATTAAGGTGATATCAGACTTGGCACTTTAATTACATTTTGTAGAAAGCAAGTTATTGAGCCTTACATGAAGTGGATCCTTCTAAAAAATATCCAGAGAGAAACAAAGAATCAATCATTCTTGAAATTTCAGTGCATGGAAGATCACACAGGCTTTTAGTGATCTGAAAGACACAATTATCTTCAATTGAGCTCTGTCAGGAAGAACAAACCTACCTTTAATAAGGCCTATGAGGGTTGCCTTGTTGATTCAGAGAGAGTCCTGTCCATAGACAAGAGCCAGGCTGAGTGATGAGGTCACTCTATTACCAAAGGCCTGAAACCCTCCACTTCATCCCCCCAATAATTGAGCCATGGCTGAGTGATCACAGGTGAGGGCTGATTTTGTTGAGGCCAGACCCAGTCAACCTCTCACCTGAGTGTCTTTGATGAAGAGTTGCCACTGGAGGACAGTGTCTGTCTGTGTGACCCACAGTCTAGTGGAAGAGAATCACTTGACCTCTCCTCATTTTCTCAAGTCTTTTTGTCTGACAGTGATAATCACTGGAGTCCCTCTTGTCTGTCCTGTTTTGTTTTCAGTGTCTGCTTCTTAACACAAAAGTGCTTGATGTGTTGCTGTTGTTTGAAGTGTAGGCTACAGAAGTGAGCATGTTTACTTTTGTAATCCATTAACTGCAGAAAATCAGATTTTGTCGGTAATCTGATCAACACACTTACATGCACTTGAGTAATCAGATAATGGCAAACTTTGGGTCTACATAGGTCAGACAGTAATCAGAGTTCTGCTTTACAACCAGTCAATAATCTCAGAAGATGTGATGTAAACATCATGTAAAACCCAAACTTGCCATGACTTTTTTAAAAACACGAGCCACTCTACCTGAAACATCATGGTTGCTCCAAAAGTGTTTTGTTGACATCTTGCAGGGGGACTGGCTTAACATTCTGTTCACTATATCTTACTGAAGAAGGTGTTGAACTTAACACAATGTGATTGTGCCATCTCTACCAATCGGTAGAGGTATGTTAGGCTAAAAAAAAACATCTACCAAAGGTTATTAAAAATGCAACATTTTCTTGTTTGAATACAAACCAGCAATGCTTCACAGCCATACCACAAGGAATAAACTGGATCAAATGCTAAAAAACCATTAGTGCTGTTGCACAACCACACAGATGAGTGTGGTGCTTAAAAATATATAAACATTTGTATGTTATTGCAGTTTTTGTATTTGTAGTTTATGTTCTGATCTGACCATAAAGTGCAATCTCATTGTATGTTTAAAGTGTACAATTAAAAAATAAGTGTGGCGTCTTTTTAACATGGACTGTTTTAAAAAATATATAGTTATGCACTCATCACATACTTTTTAAAAAATGTTAGCAAATGTCTAAAACCTTTGCATAGTGATATGTTTAGTTATATGTAGCAATACTGAGAGTTACCCAATCACCACAGTGCCCTGCTGTCGTTATGTGTAGTGCATCTGGTGAAACAAACAGTACAGATTGCACATGGGCCCCTGTGAAGCAAAGCACTTCCATTCACAGATTGGGTACAAATTAAGCCTCATTTGGAATGATTATCCGAGAAAGTCTACATATGGCTTCCAGCAAGGTCCACACTAGCTCTCTAGCTATGTGCCATTAAAAAACATTTAATCTGATAGAATCATTTGTCTTTGTGTGTAGACTTGGCAAAGTCAAGAGCAGGGCTGAGCGCTCCTATTGGCCAAGAAATACACTGACATCACTAGGGGGTGAAAGGTTGAGCTGGGACAGCCTTGCAGGGCTCTGCAGTTCCAGCTTGTGTGTAGAGAGTTGCCAGGTGTGAAGGGCTCTCCTTGTTGTTCTTGGGCTTATTTGAACATCTGTGCTGGACTATTGGCCAGTGCTCTGGAAAAGATTCAAGTTAAATCTGGAAATTCCATTGAAATAATTTTACAGAGAAAGGTTTTTGAAAGGGGATTGCAATCTAGCATCTCATCATTTCATGCACCTATCTGAACTTGTGATTTGGAAATTGCCACATTTAAAATGCAAAGAAAAAAGCTGCCTACTACAAATGTAGATTTTGTCTTTGAATTTCATTAACCTATAATTTACTGTAGGGACGGAGATGTTTTGTGTTGGTCCTACTGACAGTGGTCCACACATGAGTATCTCTACAAGCTCAAGTCAGGGCCAGAGTTCACGCTCATGAAATAGCAGTCTCCAACAACTCTAAATTGGACTGTTTATTTTTAGTCTAAACAGGGCAATCCGTGCTATTAAAAGAAAGGTGAACATGGGGCTGTGTCCAAATTGCAGCTGGTCAGGCAGACCTTTCTCCTCTCAATTGCTGCCATATGTGTGCTGTGAAACAGGTTTGTTCTGTCACCTCCACAGTGTGCCTTTCACTTCCTCTCTATATTCACTATAGAATTATTTTTATGAAAATATCCCATGGACCATTGATGAAGTTCCTAGACTACAACTTTAGGAGCAGCTGGTCATTTTTTCTTCTTTGCAACCTCAGCTTAGGGTCCCATGACCCAAAATATTATGAGTGTAAGTGTGCTTCAATAGATTATAATAAGTTCATGCTAGTTAAGAAGTAGATGAAACAAATCAAATAGACATGTCACCTCAGGAAATTAAGTACTTAAGACATTTAAACCTGATCTAGGACACACTAAGTAATTGGTTTGAAATCATAAAGGCCATTATGGATCTGCTGCTGTAGGGAGTACATTTAGGGGCTGCAATAAATGCCTGGTTTTGCTCTGTTCAGTTAAAACAATTAAAGTAAACTACAACAGATCCTTCTGATTATTGTCTTCAGAAGTTCTTTATTAGCTAAACGAAGTGCAAGATTTGGGTTGGAGATGAAATCTACAGGAGATCTACAGGAAGAGGGCTGTCACAAGCCAGATAATCTGTACCTCTATGGAAGCTTCAGCTATGAAAATTTATCCTGCCAGTCTTAGTTCTCCATTTTAAACTGTCATAAGTGTCATTTCCAGATACATTGTTCATAATGCCATTAACCATATAAACATTACCTTTGCCTAAATGGTGAATATGGGCCCACATATGTAATGTGAGTTAATGAATTAATAATAAAGTTATTTTCCTTTTAGTTTATTTAAATAACCTATTGTTTTTATGAGTATTTGAAACCACGTTTTACAAAGCATGCTTGAGTCTTATAACTATTTACTACACATTAAATTGAAGTGCTGAAATATAAATGCAGTGTTTCTATTTTTATAGTTATATTTTATATTTAAAATTTAATTCAGCTTTTGGTACAACTTTACTGTAGGTTAATGTTCATACATCTTCATTACACCTATAGTTTGTAATGACCATTGAATATATATGAATACAGTATATACATATATAATTCCATACTTCACTGACAAAACTTCATTGGTCTCTTTATATCATGAATATACCAGAGGTTTAAAAAACAGTAATGTTGCCCAAAACCAAAAATTTATTTACATTACAGAATTATACACAAAAAGGTTTTGGGTTAAAATGGGTTAAAAGATGAAAGCTGTTCTGCAGTAATGGAAGTAATGGAAATGGTAAGGATCTGGTCTTGTGACCAGAAGATCACTGTCTCGATCCCCAGACAGGACATGACTGAAGTGCCCTTGAGCAAGGCACCTAACCCCCTAACTGCTCCCCGGGCGCCGGTGGATAAGGGCTGCCCACTCCTTCGGGCACACATTCTTACAGCATAGTGTGTTCACTAGTGTGTGTGTGTGTGTGTGTGTTTCACTGCACGAATGGGTTAAATGCGGAGGTCAAATTCCGTTGTGTGAAAAATCACATTGGCAAATTGGTTTATCTTAATCTTAATCTTAAAAAAGTAGATCAAGCCTAGAAACCTGGTGCTAATTCCTACAGAGTGAGAGGCAACCTGAGCCACCACATCTACCACAGCATTTTGCAGCACCATACAATACCCTCAGGTCTGCACCTAGTTGGTCAGGGGTTCATCCTACAGCAAGATAATGACCCAAAGTAAAGCAAACCTACAAGTGCCAACATTTATGTGAACTTCTGCAACAAATTTGAAGAACTGTCTGAAGAATATTTGGTGTCTATTGTAGAAAGAATGTCACGAGTGTGTTCAGCTGTTATATCTGACAAAGGTGCTACTTTGATGTGTCTAAAGTTTAGATACATTTTTGTCTATAAATTGATATCATTTGTACTATGCTTTCATTTCAGAGTGCAAAGAGATATGAAATGAAATAATTTGCAATTACGAGTATACCTGGAAAAATGGGTGATAAAAACTTTTCACTGTAGTATATATATATCTATATATGATACCATGACATTGGAAGATATGTGTGTACTTTTGATGGCATGTTACTTGTTAATGTTAACTGCTGCCAAAGCTCATGGAAAACTAGCTAACATCTGGTTGTGGCTGTCTTGGCCACAGTGGTGTGTGGCATCTTAGTGGAAACTAGTGTTGTTTTTTAATAATAAAAAAACGAGAATTTAAAGCAGTATTCTTTTTTCTTAACGTAGCAACAGTTTGTAAAATTATTTGGATTTAATTATCTATTTCATGCCTAAGAGCACTGACCAAGACTGGTGACTCTGAATGAAATAAAAATCAAAATGTGCCAACATAGATGCCTCACCCGCTCATCCATGCACCCACTCTCACACTTTTAAATCCAAAAATAGCTTCTGATCCCAGAAGCTTTTTTCTTTCATTAGCTCTTTTCCTGACGGCATAATATAGGTGCTTCAAGATGGTGAATGGGGAGGGTTGGGTGGGTGGCCTAGACGGTTTGTTATTAAGCTGCCGGAGGGTGTGCCCACACCCATCTGTCAGTCAATATGATAGAACCCAGACACCCTCTGTGATCTTTGCCATGTGGTCCTCATCTGAAGAAAAATACCCCATCACCAGATATACCTGTAGCCATGGCATTTGACTCCATAGCTACCCAGTAACCATTGTGTCACTCCATTACATTTTTACATTCTGTAAAAAGCATGCCTTATTTCCTCTGTTCTTCATGTCTTGGGTCTTTGTGTATATTTGAGTGTTATGTTAGTTCTTTAGTCTGATTTTCCTGGAACAGTCTTGACTTGAAATGTGTTGTGCACATTGTGCTGTGCAGCTGCAATAAATAAATACCCATACATCCTTGTCACATCCACACTACTTTGATTAAAGGTACTAGGCATTACTCTACCTAACAATACTCAGTGTAAATGAAAGCTGCCCACTGAGGAAACCATAACAGAACATGTTCTTTGGATCTATTCTACGTCAAAACATGCTCATCGTTATGTGGAGCTGGAGACCACAAGACCTTTAATTGTCTTCCCTTGCACAGCATGATCACTTGTCTAAAACATGTCTAATCATACACTTTTTCACATCCTGATCATCCATTAGTCAGTGCATTCTGTATGTCTGTTGGGATGTTCAAAGCAACATGTCAGTCAAATCTACCCGCTCATTAGAATCAGCTGTTCTGTTGGATGGAAGTCCTCTTAGTGTTGCTCTTGTTATGTGGTTAATCCTCCTGAGAGCAGTGCCAGAAAAGAAAAAATAGACATTCCTTAGTCTACAGGGAGCCGAGGGTTGGGTCAGTGTGCCTGGCAGGCCGAGTGTGGTGGCTTGGTGGCAGCATTGTCTCCAAGGGGTGGATATTCAGTTGGGCAAGTCCCAGTATTGTTGTTGTTTTTTGTTGTCATTGTTGACCAGACACAATAGACATACCATCATTGGGCACTAAGGTAACAAGGTGGCTGAAGGGGTTACAGGGGGAAGGGGTGTAGAAATCAAGTATTCAAATCTCACAAGCTCTGAAAATACAATGGAGGTTGTCCCAACAAGCTATGTTACCCCCCTGGGGTTTCAGGCTCATTGATGCATGACAATGAATGGTCCTTGAACAGTCATTGGCCTAAGGCTAAGCCAACGGCTAAGTCACAGACTAGGTTTCCTTCTTAGGAGCACCTTAAGGTTCATGAGTGGAATGTTCTCGGGAGAGGTAGTGAATTAGTTTGATATAAAATGATGAGGTTATGAAGCACAGTTTGGAAATTGAAATGGAAAGCAATTAAAACAAATATAATACCATCATGCTATCCGCCTTCATTCAGATTGATCTGTAATTCCACAAATCCCTGTTTTTTGTATTTGCCACAAGGGCCGGATCAGACCATATGTTCTTTCACAAGCTTTACCTGATCTAGGTGGACAAGGTTCCACTTGAAGGTAGCCCAACCTGTGAATGAATTGCAAACTGTCTTTGCCACCTACCCACTAATCCCCTTTCACCATCTTGCAGCATCTATAATGTGCCATCAGAGAAAAAGCGAATGTGGTACCCTTGACTTTTTCTGTATTTAACATTGACTATGGGCCATTAGTGATGTTTTGGCCATGTGAATTAGAAATATGTATTTGATTTTAATTGTCTTAATGTCTCTTTACATTTAAAAATGGACAAAAAATAAAAAATTAAATTCAGTGTCTATAAAAATATCTACCCTCATTGTTGCTTTCGCCCTTTATTGCTTTAATGTCAAAGTGAAAATATATTTCTACAAATAATATCAAATAAACAAAAATAATATTTTGTAAAATAAGAACTTGCATAAATATTCACCTTCTTTAAAGTGAATGACCTAATTCAACAGAGGTCCAGGCAATTAGTGCTAGTAGTCTCACAATTAGTGAAATAGAGATCACTTGAGTGCAGTGAATGTGTCTCAAGTGATTGTAGTATAAAGACACCTGTGTGTGGAAGGTCCAGACATCAGTTTTTCTCTGTTATTCCTAAATACACCACAAGTCAAAAAGAACACCCCACACAACTCTGGGAAAAGATAATTGAAAAATATAAGTCAGGTGATAGATAAAAAAAAACTAATTCTGGGTCAATGAACATCCCATGAAGTTCATTAAGAGATTGAGAGAATATGGCCATCTTCCTACAGCAGGCCTTGCAAACAAACCGAATGACCATTCAAGAAATAGGCTAGTGATGGAGGCCACCTACTCTGAAGGAGTTAAAAGGTTCAGCAGCTCAGATGTGAGATACTCTGCACTGTTTCCTGTTTTCTTCACCAGTCAAAGCTTGATGGAAAAGAAAAGGCTCTTATTAAATCTCAACTACAGTTCACTACAGGCATGTAGGAGATGCCAAGGTCAATTGGAAGAAAGTTATTTGGTCAGAAAAGGGAGCATTTTGGCAATCAGACTATACCTTATGTTTGGTAGCCATTAAACATGGCAGATCACCATAAACACATCATTCCTACCATGAAGCTTGGTCGTTGAAGCACCAGACGGTGGACTGTGGATGCTTTTTGGCAGCATATCCTGAAAGATTTGTTAAGGTAGAGGGGGTGAATATTTGCACAATCACTTATTTTACATAATATTTTTATTGTATTTTATTTACTTTGTAGAAATCTGTTTTTACTTTGACATTAGAGTTTTCACTGGAAAATCTTGTTTAAAAAAAGTGAAATATTTTAACCATAATTCCATTTATAAAAGCAAAATAAGGGGAACACATCCAAGAGGATGATTTTTATAAGCACTGTACAGTGGTGCTTGAAAATTTGGGAACTCTCCAAGTGAACCAGTTAAACCAATGAGACAAATATACTTGGTCATTTATTTATTGAGAAAAATGATCCAATATGACATATTTGTGAGAGGCAAAAGTATGTGAACCTCTGTGGTTAGCAGTTAATTTGAAGGCGAAATTAGAGTCAGCTGTTTTCAATCAATGAGATGACTATGAATCAGGTGTGAGTGGGCACCCTGTTTTATTTAAAGAACAGGGATCTATCAAAGTCTGTACTTCACAACACATTTGTGGAAGTGTATGATGGCACTAACAAAAGAGGTTTCTCAGGATCTTGGAAAAAGTTGTTGATGCTCAACAGGCTGGAAAAAAACCTCTCTAAAGGGTTTGGACTCCACCAATCCACAGTCAGACAGATTGTGTATAAATGTAGGAAACTCAGGACCATTGATACCCTCCTTAGGAGTGGTTGACCAACAAAGATCACTCCAAGAGCAAGGTGTGTAATAGTCAGCAAGGTCGCAATGGACCCCAGAATAACTTCTGAGCAACTGAAGGCCTCTCTCACATTGGCTAATGTTAATGCTCATGAGTTGGTGTGCATGGCAGGGTTGCAAGGAGAAAGCCACTGCTCTCAAAAAAGAACTTTGCTGCTCATGTGCAGTTTGCTAAAGATCACTTGGACAAGTGAGAAGGCTATTGGAAGAGTGTTTTGGGGGTGGACGAGACCAAAATATAACTTTTTGTTTTAAATGAAAAGTGTTATGTTTGGAGAAAAGAAAAACACTGCATTCCAGCATAAGAACCTTATCTCATCTGTGAAACATGGTGGTGGTAGTATCATAGTTAGTGCATGTTTTGCTACATCTGGGCAGTTCTCATTGATAGAACAATGAATTCTGAATTATATCAGATTTCTAAAGAAAAATATCAGGTCATCTGTCCATGAATTGAATCTCAAGAGAAGGTTGGTAGTGCAGCAAAACAACGACCCTAAGCACACAAGTCATTCTACCAAAGAATGGTTCTACCAAAGAACAGTTACCAGAAATGTTTTGTTGCTGTTGTTGCTGCAAAGGGGGGTCACACCGGATACTGAAAGCAAATGTTCACATACCTTTGCCACTCACAAATATGTCATATTGGATCATTTTTCTTAATAAATAAATGAACAAGTATTTGTTTACATTTGTTTAACTGGGTTCTTTTTATCTACTTTTAGGACTTCTGAGAGTTCACAAACTTTCAATCACCACTGTAGATTGCTTATAAAAAAGTATTCACCCTCTTGGATCAGTGCCCCTTTCTTGCTTTTATAAATGGAATTCTCATCAAAATATTTTACAATGAAAACTCTTTAATATCAAAATAAAAACGATTTCTACAAAGTAAATTAAAGTAAATAAAAATATTATGTAAAAGAAGTGAAAATCTGATGATGTTTTAGGTCTTATATTTATGCAGAAATATATACAATTCTGAAGGGTTCACAAATGTTCAAGCACCGCTGTACATGAACATTTATAAAGACATATTCCATAATACATTATCAGGTATAAATGCTGTTTTGTTATGTTTGATCAAAATTGGTAAATGTAACCATTGTAACTGGCAAATAATTGGAATAATTCTCTTATAAATGATTATATAGGTTTATGTCAGGTGTCACATGAGACTTAGGTGTGAACTTTATGAACAGCACATTAAGGTAAAGTGTCATCTGTTTAATGTATTTCTGTTGAAGTCCTGTAGTTCTTTCTTCAGTTGCAGGAACATAAATGCATACCCAAAAGGTATGCATGTACATAATGTGAATATTTGCATTCAGTCATGCACTTTGATTTTGCTGACTAGCTTGGGGATTGGCCTTTCTGTTAAGTGTTCCCTAGAGCTTTTGACTCTACATGATAGATGTGTTTGAAGTACTCGTCCTTACACAGCAGAAGCAGAGGAAAGAACGCTAGGGGAAAGAACAAGATCAGTGTGGCTACTGGCTGCCCAGCCCAGTCCATCATCTCTGACAAACTAGAGCTGGATTCCTGAACCTAAATTGCTATCCCCAGGGGTTATACCTTTCTCTACTTTTTAACCTGTTGTTGTTTGTTTTCAGCTACAAGTTTTTAACATGATGCAAACAGATAATGTCTTGCCTCTGGTATAAGTCATTAAATTTGGTGTTCAAAGCTACTTCTTTAGTTTTGCATTGGAGCACATAGCTGATAAATAGTGGAACCAGTTTACGTCATGGAAACATAGCTGAGTCATCACTCATTTGCATTAAAGGACATCAAATTATCAGGATATCTCAAATTATATTGCCTACGTTCTAGTGCATAAATTAGAATATCATGAAAAAGCTCATGTATGGTCATAATTTAATTCAAAAAGGTAAATTGTCACATATTTTATATACATTACACATAGTGACATATTTCAAGCCCTTTTTATTTTAATGTTGATACTGTTTGAATAGTAATTTACTCAAACTCAATATTAAAAAATAATTTAATATTCTAGATTTCTGGTTTTCATGAGCTATAAGCTGAAAAGGCCTGAAATGTCACTTTGCTTGTAATGAAAATAAAATATGACATGTTTAAATTAAATTATGAACAATTAACTTTTTTTTACATTATTCTGTTTTGATGTGACACTGTATCTGATGCTGAGCACAATTAGGCAAATGTACATTGCTTAAAAAATGGTTGAAGCCGCCATCTTGCTTCCATACAGTCATTATCATATCAATTTAATCCTGATCATGATTCCCCTACCCCCTCTCCGGGCACAGGGCAATACACACTATCCTAGCCAAGCCCAGTACAGGGCGCCAGTCCATTACTAGGTACACACACACACAAACACACACACACACACACACACACACACACACACACACACACACGCACGCACACATACCAGGACATTTTAGAATACCCAGTTAGTTTTTATAAATGAAAATGTATTATTTAGAGTCTGAATCTATGTTGATTTAGGAAAAGAGTGTTCATGTCATGCAGTCTACGTGAAGCAAATATGGACAGAAGCTCAATTACTTTGTAGGTATGTTAAACTTGAACCTCCAGGACAAATCCAAATGAGCATACTAAATATGTTTGCTGCTTGACTACATTTCAGGTTAAAAGCAATACTGCTTTAAGAAGTAGAGAGCAATTTAGCAATCACTCAAGGATTATGTAGTTTTCAAAAGCAGAGATCACAGTCATCTACAGCACAGTGTACAAAGCAGAGAAAAACACCTTTGCACTAGGCTCTTCATGGGAACACAAGATGAATTTTGTTTTGGGTTTTAAAAACATCTGGGAAGTTAGGAATAATTTTGACTAAACTAATTTGAAAAAATAAAAAGATCTGCAGAATCCTGACTCAAAATATCACACTGACCTGAAATGTAATCTTTACAATGCACGTCACAAATAATAAAAGAGGAGGCCTTATCCTATATTTTATTTTATTTTTTATTTTAATTTATTTATAAAGCACTTTTTACAACTGATGTCACAAAGCAGCTTTACAGGGTTAGTAATAATAAACATCAAATCATTAATCCCTAATCCCTGGTGAGCAAGC
>BRDA01066744.1:0-10385 GCA_036984385.1 Crenuchus spilurus | reverse complement strand
TATCAGGGTCGCGGTTAGTCCCCTACCCCTTCACTGGGCGCAGGGCAGGGCATTACACTATTCAACCAAGCCCAGGACAGGGCGCCAATCCATCACTGGGTGTACACATATGCTCAAATGCACACACACACACACACACACACACACACAATTTAGAGTATCCAATCCACCTGACCTCCATGTTTTTGGACTGTGGGAGGAAACCGGAGTCCCCGGAGGAAACCCAAGCAGACACGGGGAGAACATGGAAACTCCGCTCAGATGTGGCCTTGAACCCAAGACCCCAGCGCTGAGAGGCGAACGTACTAACCACTAAGCCACCGTGCCACCTTATATATATATAATTTTGGAGATATTTTGCTAAATTTGACAGTAGTTGAGTTTTTCTCATAAGAAAAATACACATATCACATGTCTCCTTTTGAACTTTACTACAGATATCAAGAAAGTCTCATATCATGCTCAAATTTGCCATGACTATATTGCTTCCTAAAGACAGATAAATCGCAATTTGAACTCATTCCTCATTTAGTACTTAGAGTAATCTCAGTTTTGAAGAATAATTATTATAATGTTTATCTGGTTCAGAAGCATATCATGTCTCCTCATTGTCTCATGCAACCTAAGGATCTAAGGTTGCTCTAAGGATTTATAGAAGAATCTCAATTAAGGCTCCTGAGCCATCACTGAGCAACATGTGAGCAATACAAATATTAGAACTTCCACTGGGCATTTAGCACAGTATATACTAGGTGTTGTTTACAGGCTTCCTGTACTTGGTCTGTTTTATGATAGAGTTGTTTTACATTGAAACAGTCAAGAAGGACTGATGTTACCCATGATATACTCAGAAAAGCATATAATGAGTTATCACAATAAAGTTAACATATCATCATATTGCTCACCCCTAGCCCTTCTCCAGCACCTTCCAGAACACTGTCAATACCCACACTGCAGGAGGAGATGATGGGGTATTAAATAGCTATCACTTGCTGGAGGCTGAAAGACGATGACCATTAAAGGCAATGGCGCGTGGCATTGAGCCGCATTTCAGGATTTGGCAATATACCTGGCCGTCCAGTTGATGCACCTCACACCCAGTGCATGTTATACTCATCACTGTGATAAAAGGAATTAATCAGTGCAGTTCTAATAAATAAAAAGTTTCTTAGTCTCTTTTTAAATGTACGTGCTATTTAGTGGTTCGAAGACAGCAAAGCAAGTGTATAGCAGCAGGGATGTCAGAAAAAAAACAGCTAGACTTTTAATATAAAAGCTCTGTGACTATGGTTTAATATGGATTTTATTGGACCTTATTTTGGCTCCTTTGTTGACTTGGTGAACTTGTATTCTAGGCATATTCTCTGCTCTTCTTTCCTTTTAAAACAGTCATACTCCAGCTGGAGCCCTCGAAGACAAACCACATGGGTTCTTAATGGACTGCAATAACATTTGCTGCTAGATATATCACAGTTAGAACAAAATGACCTTGTATCTAAAAAATAGTAGCTTCTCAGGAGATGGAAATCATTCTTTATTTGTAACGTGACATCATTTTGGATCTTTTCTATTAGCTTATTAGTGAGTAAATCTTGGAAAACATAATGGGGTAAACTGAGTTAAAAGCTGGAAAAATGTATTTGTCCAACAACAATGATACATAGTGGGGTCCAAACGTTTGAAGCCACTCTGAAAATATAGAACAAATATTCTAGATCAAGCACTATTTCAGGCCTCTAATCACATGTATACAAATGTGCGTGATGGACCATACTAAGGCCTTTGTAGATAAGGTCATATTTCTTTGAGTATTCTACTGAAGCTCATGATCAGACAATGTTCTGGTGTAGCTTGCATAAAACATACAGAGAACTGACTAAGCACATAGCATTTGATCCATTGGGAAAAAAATTAAAATAATGTAAAACCTAAATAAAATTAGCAGAAGAAAAATTTATAAAAATGTAAAATTAAATATGTATAAAATTATTACCTGGGGGTATTTCACAAAACAGGATTTTTCAGTTTAGTCAGGTAACTTAAGCCCAAAGTCAGACCTGTCCAATAAGAAAAGAGCTGCATATGACTACTGGACAGTCCTCAACACTGGGCTTAAGCAATCTGACGAAAACCCCCAGGGGTGCCCAAATCTTTGCATATAATTGTAAACAAATTCACAATAAATTGTAAATTAAGTCCAAACATCAAACACAATTTTCACAAATTTCACGACATAACACATAAACACAATATATCTAAAAGCATAAGAAGCAGAAAACATGCAAAAGAGCATCTGATGTAAGCGGTTTAGATCATTTTAATAATCATGCTGAAACTTCATCACAGCTTTCTAGTGCTTAAACTGAATTAACATAATCATTGCATTATTTGCATAATCATAGAGCTTGTTTGTCTGTGTTACTTATCATTAGCAAGCATGCAACAGACAAAAACAGCATGCTCCATTATAAACTGACCTCTGTGAACAAGCACAACGACAACCACCATGATTGGATTCCTGATTAAGGGACTAAAACTGGACTGAGATTACTTCACCAGTAGTGATCCCTCTTTCACATCACAAACACTGGATATAAACACATCTATAAGGCTCTTTGATGCTGAAGAAAAGCAAAACATGGGTCATTCACTGTTTTAGTGCCCTCATCTGACCACTAGAAGAAGTGCAGCCAAGCTTGGAACATCATTTATGAAGTCTTGTTTAACAGAGTCAGAAATAAGGCACTTTAACCTGTGAGCACAGAAGGCTTTTTGAAGAGGACGCATTCATTTATTAAACAATACCCTGAGTAGTGATGTTGGTAGTGAATTTAATCTCAGTGCTCTGCTCTGGAGGGAGATTATGCTGTTTCCTGTAATCTCGTCACAGGATTATCAGCAAAAGGTTGAATCTAACAACAAGTAAGAATCAAGTATTATATGTACAGTGCAGTGCTGAAATGTACTAAAATAAGCTTCCTGACCAATTGGAAATCAAACATCTGGTTCTAAAATGATTGTTGTGTGTTAAGGCTATAATGAAATGTTTTAGGAATGTTAGTACATCAGCCCATAACATTATTATTTGTTTTGTTATGTTGAAACATTAAAAGAAACAAACAAAATTAAAGGCAGCATATATGCACAATAATGTTCAAATGTTTGGGGTCACCAATAACTTTCCACAAAAGGTTTTATTACAGGTTTGATTTTAGGTTTTATTTTATGTTTGTTATGATAAAATCCAGAAATTCTATTCTGTTGTCTTTGGTACAAGGTGAGGTAGGACAGTGTCACTGCCTTTTTGTTCAGTGATAGTGGCTTATAGACTTCACTACACCTGTTTACTCTCCACCAGCAGTTTAGCACATATTTTGAGTATTTTTATGGACTTCTATTTCATATTCTAGTGAATAAGTGTCTATGGACTAATATCTCCTATTCTAGTGATTAATAGTGTTTACTGAGGTTGTTTATGGACTAATATTTTTATTGTAGTGTATGCAAAATATTCCTACATCCAATGGTGGCTTGAGCAAAATATGTACTAAACTTTTGGTGGAGAGTAAACAGCTGTGCTAAATCCTATAAGTTCAGTGTCAACAGTTTCTGGCAGACACCAAAACTGAAAGCAATATCACTGTCCCAATTCACCCTTCTATCAGAGACGACTGAGCATCTAGAACACCAACAAGGGTGGATTTTATCATAGTCTCTAAATGGCCACAATAAATAAATAAATAAATAAATAATATATAAATAAAGACATTCATTCATTATTTTAAAAAGCTAAAATTATTTTATATAATATGTTTTTGATCAGTACTGTAACTCTCCCCTCACTTTTGATTCCAAAGGTTTTTAAAGAACCACACACAGCAGCTTCTTCGTCAAACCATTCCACCTTCAAAAAATCATTTAAACATGTCATTTCTATGCATAAACAAACATTTTTCCACAAGCTGGAAGGCAGAATGTGTTCAAGAGGACAAAACCAACCGTGAACCATAAGAAGAGCTTATAACACTCATCACTGTGTCCAAAACAGCTATATCTGAGGAGACACAGTACTGATAAAGTTAAATCAGCTTTCACATGAACACTAGTCTGCAGTGTTTACTCTGTCTGAGGAGCATCAGCACCACCTCAAATCACTTCATATTCCCTACAAAGTGCACTAACAGACACAAACATAAGTAAACAGCAATTAAATGCTAAATATGGAATGATCAAATCTGCTGAATAAAAATGACTTGGTCAGGCATATGATGCACTGTTGAGTGAATGACCTGCTATTTCATGACCCACAGCTTGTACTAGGGAAGAGGTAGTGAATTGAGATGTAGCCTCAAAAGAATAAATGCTGTTTTTTGGAAAAGTAGACCCTCAGATATTAAACTTCAGGTGTGTTTTGGTTTGTTTTTAGAGATGCAGCTCCAGCATGCTGACTTTCTTCTGCAGTTGTGACTGTCTTTCAGACTACGTTCATATTATCAGGCTGAAATGACTCAAATCTGATCATTTGCCTTAATGTGGCTCAGATTTAACCTTTTCAGGGCTGTGTGAACTAGTAAAATTCCATCTTTTCAAATCAGATTTGATTCATTTTCATATGTGGTTCTAGATCAGATACGTATCCGTGGACATGCGACTGAATAAAATACACCCTGAAGGAAAAACTTGACCCCCCCCCCAATTATCATTGTATAAATCACACCATGTAGAAAGTGATCATTTAATGTTCATATAAACCTGCACTAAGAAAATTTTCTGCTCATAAAGTGCAGTTACACTTATCCTACTCTCAGAGTTGTGGTACAACTTCAGCAACATTCTTCATTCATTATACACAGTTATTTCAGAATATTATGACCACCTAACTAATTGTGGGAATAACCACCATTGGCTTGGAGTGATCCCTGACACTGGCACTGCTCCTGTGTTCATTACAGAGGTTAATTGGTCTACTGTGGTCAGTCAATTGCTTTGTGCCACTTCCTGGAGTTGTCATTCCCCTCTCACATCAATGGCTCTTAACGCACCACTGTTATGTGATTGGGAGGCACTCAATGTATGAGAAGTCTATTCTCAGTAGACCTTCACTACAGCAGCTCTAGAACATCACACAATGTTTAGGATCTTCTGAGATGCTACCACCCTTCACCAGGTGCATTATTATCATACCGTTTTGGATCATTCCAAACCAGGGATAATCTTATTATTATTATTATTATTATTATTATTATTATTATTATTATTATTATTAAATGACTGTGTATTTCTAGGTTAAATTATGCATATTATTGTGTTTGATAATGGCAGGCTGTGAATATTGTGCAATATTTAAATTTTTTTTAAAAAGGCCCAGATCAAATGTTCAGTTAGTAGGCTTTATAATTGGCTTTTTTGTGATGTCACAAAAACCAATGAATTGACATATGTCCTCATATTCAGACTATAGTTCTTGTCACATCCATCCACTCTAAAGTTGTAAGAAGTGCTGCAGCTTAGACTGTTACTTCAATGAGCCACAACACAGGGCAGGGAATCAGAACAGAGATCATTTACCTCTATTAAAGTCATTACAGGAGAGGTTAAAAAGCTATTTCAGAATAAATTGTGACTGTTTTTGGTACATAGAAATTGTGAAGTGAATATTAGGAGGGGAAATCTAAAAGGGTAAGTGCAAGATATGGTCCCTTAAAATACAATTATTCATGTATTTACAGTACATCATTTCACTTATGAAACAGTTTCAGAGTTGTCATATGACTTCTACAGTCATGTCTGGTTTAAGAAGCTCCCTGAATGGATTTTCTTACACAGTCTATGCTTCCACAGTGCCTATTAAACACCTCGCAAACCATGACCCCGTAACACAGGCTCATCTCTTTACCTAACCCTGTCTGCACAAACTGACAGCTGTCCCGCCCCTACTCACAAGGCCATGCTCACAAGCACCTCTGAAACCCTGAGTAATGCAAGCGTGGATCAGCTTTAAAGAGTCCATGAATTTTCTTAACCATGAGCTCATCTTTGGAAAAAAACAGTTTTATGTATTATATAAACATGTTTAAATTTTCAAAACATAACCATTACTCCAATGTTCTATATATAGACATTAAACTACATAAAGAATTTGATATTCAATTTTGGAACAAGGGCAGCATGGTGGCTTAGTGGTTAGCACGTTCACCTCTCAGTGCTGGGGCCTTGGGTTCGAGTCCACATCTGAGCGGAGTTTCCATGTTCTCCCTGTGTCTGTGTGGGTTTCCTCCGGGGTCTCTGGTTTCCTCCCACAGTCCAAGAAACATGGAGGTCAGGTGAATTGAGTACTTTTTAAAAAAAAAAAAAAAAAAAAAAAAAAAAGTGTTTGTCACCCAGTGATGGACTGGCGCCCTGTCCTGGGCTTAGTTGACTATTGTAATGCCCTGCCCTGCGCCCAGTGAGGGGGTAGGGGACTAACCGTGACCCTGATAGGGAATAAGCGGGTGTGATAATGAATTTTGGAACAAGTTGTGGCTAAAACCTGTTAGGCAATGTCACCTACATAGACAGCTTAAATGCTACATTTTGGGTTCAACTTAAGTTTTAATAATGGGAAAGTAGGTGTGTGACCCCTACTGTACAGGTGATATGAAGGATGGCATTGTCAGAGACTCTTGATGTGCAGTTTCCCCAAAAGTAGGGGTTCAATCGCGTGGCCACCATGTTCTTGTGGTTTAACCCTTTTGGATCTCGATATGTGGGGTCATATCAAGACACTTGTTTAGTCTGTGAAGTTATATAAAATTGTTCATCTTAAAAACACACTGTAAATGTCCGTAGTTTTCACAGCACTGTTACTGTGAACTGAACCATTGTTTATTGTAGAACTTGTATACAGCTCGTCAGGGGAATAGCACAAAAATCTTGGCCGTATGCACAAGCAGTGCCCAACCTCCCTCGCTATTACTAAATATTATTTATTTTAATATTTAAAGGAAAATAAGATTCCAGACTCCTCAAGGGCCCTCGCCCTACTTGTAGCCTTTGTAACTCACTCTCAGTATTAAACCCACTGATGCCCCTAGAGCATTTTGCTGTAGATCTGCAAAGCATTATGGTCAAAAATCAGTCATGTAAATGTTTCATGTAAATCAAAATAAAGTCATTTTAATTTTTCCAGCTTTTGAGCATTTTTTTTCCTGACAACATATTTTGCACTAAAGTCTACTTTTAAGCAGGAATTTGAAGACCTGACATATTTTATTAACCTACACCCCCCCCACAGAGGAGCAAATGATGATCTCACTTTATTCTTCTACCTGAATTTTACCAGAATTTACTTCTAAAAGTTTCCCAAGAAGATCTGACAGACTGTCTTCAACTTTTGACATCAGTAAGGAAACTTTACTCAATATTTTGGAGCATTACCTTCACCTTCTGTCATATCATTTTCATTTTTTATGCGTGTTTCTTAACTTTTGAATCACCCTTTATTTGAACTATTTTCATCTTACAGTGTTTCAGATATTTAATTCTTTGAAATAAAGGTTTAATCTAACATATAAACATTGATAACATTTCAAAATGTACCAATCACTCACCAGTTCTGTTTTGAATTCATTGTTTTTGTGATGTTACTAGCACAC
Organism: Crenuchus spilurus; assembly: GCA_036984385.1. Taxonomy (NCBI): domain Eukaryota; kingdom Metazoa; phylum Chordata; class Actinopteri; order Characiformes; family Crenuchidae; genus Crenuchus; species Crenuchus spilurus. The sequence goes on along the minus strand of BRDA01066744.1, from coordinate 2,751 downwards.
ACACACATATACACACACACACACACACACACACACACACACACAATAACAGCAATCTGCTTATTGAGTTCACTGTGAAGCTGTCAATAGTGTGTTTGCAATGTTTCAGCCTGGGTTGCTTTTTGAGGCACAATGATTTACATATAGTAGTCTTAAAGGCAAAGTAACAAAACTAGCCCATTCTAAGGAATAAAGAAGGAAAATTAAAATGTCATGTAAAATGAATTATGATTGTTGTTGGTACATAAATCCACACAGGCATTATAAGTGGACCTCAGGGGACAAAAATATAAGAATGTAGGATATGACCCCTTTCACAGAAACAATCTTGAGAAACAAACAAAAGCAATAATAAAGTATTCAAACGCTGAAGGTGTCACTGCCTTCGTGTGATATGCCATAACTGGCAAAAAAAAAAATCAAGGACCATAGGCACAAACGTTGCAGTGGTGATGCCTAAATTGAAATGTGTTGTGACACAAGCACATCACCGGCTTGTTAAATCCTATCCTACAGCTGTAGAGATCTCCACTTTCTCACTGTTTGCTGATTAATGAGGAGCTTTTAGCCTGAAGGAAAAAGCAGAGAGAGAGAGTTGTGCGCAGACGAGGGCAAGTACAGGCACGAGACAATAATGGGCTTTGTCTGCACGGTCACCAAATGGCTGCTGCTTGGTTAGCTGTAAGCTCCATTTTGGGACCTTTTGCTCCCATATTTAATTAAAACATCATTATCACCTTTCTGCGTACTGAGCTGTATTACAGCCCATACAATCCAGATCTGTTTGCTTAATTGGTCTTAAATGGGTAAATTGCACTTCATCAACTCTGTCTTTTCTAGCTCACCAATAACGAGAAGTTGGAGAGTAATTATTGAGCTCTGTGCAGTGTTTTAATGAGTTTCAAAAGAAATTGTCATGTCAAAACAAGAAAGGGAGCAACAGGCAGAAATTCAGTTCATAGTAGAGAAAACCCATTAAATCTGAAAGTTATTCCATTTACTGTTAAAAAAGTACACACAATAGATGTTAAGGAACACAATTAAAACTGAAATAGAGTTGTAGAGTTGCTTTTCTACACACACATCATTTACTATTGTTAAATTACTGGCCAGTGACTATCTGCACATTCTTGGAACGTTATTGCAAAGACCAGAGAAATATTTCCACAGGACAGAACTAATATGCACACTCAGCCGGGCCGGCTATGTAAACAAAGAACAGAGAACAACACATACACATACTTCATTCTCTGCTCAGGATAATTTTTACTCCATTACATCTTCACAAAAAGTGTTGTTTGATGCTGTATTCATGTTTCAAATTTTGTTTGCATCTTAAAAAAAATTCAGATTGCCACATTTTTCAGTCACATCTTACATTTTTTTAGAACAAAGTACAACAATATAAATGAATAAAATCTCTCTGTTACAGAAAGAAGGGAGAAAGCTGATAAGATTCCTGTGCATTCATAGCAGTGATATCGTCAATAAAACATCGTCTAGAGTCGTCTGACTAATATGGCAGACATAGCATTCGCCTACACTATTTTCTAGTGTTCATTAGCAATTTTAGCCTTGCTGCTGCAGTTCTATAAAATAAAAAAATGGGCTTCAAACATGTTTTGGCTAATTGAGCTCATCTGATGTAAGTGATGTAAAAAATCTGTAAATATACTTTTTAAGAAAACAGTTTAATGGTTTAGTTTCCATGTGTGGACTATGTGGACTGGGGAGTGAATGATATAAAAGATATTTAAACTTTAACAATGCTGTATCAAACTCATTTGTTTCAAAAAAGCAATGAGACCTTTAAATAATATTAACCTTACAAAATGAAAAATAAAGCTTAAAGCAAAAAACTTTGTGACCCAAGTACTGACATTATGACTGGGCATACATTTGCAATTTTCACCCAGAGTGAGCTTCAAGTCCACATGCAACTTTTTGACTCTTGTTGTCAACAGTCTGATTACATTCAGCGGCTGTAGGTTCACCTGTTGTGTATGCGACACACACAGAGACAAACTTGACCAGACCTTGGAGTGGACCTTGCAGCCAAAGTGCCGTTTGGGCGCATTAATATTCAGCAGGCACCACTGCCAGGCACCTTGAGCAGATGCGTGCTGGCACGTCTTTGATGGGCCGAGTGTGGCATGGTGCACATGAGGCTGAGCGCCCTCCTCATGCTCATTGTTGCTTCAGCTAGTGTTAGCCAGGCTCCCCTGGCAGAAACTAAGTGGCTTGCTGGCATATGGTGTAACCTCCATTTGAGTGCTAAAAGCTGGAGATTGTTTTTGTGGAGCAGATGTTGGTGGGTGCAGAGGAGGCACAGCTGACTCCACCGAACAGCTGGGAACGGTGTGTGTGACCCACATACAGGCAAAGTGGCCGGCTGCATCTTCCTGCCAATCAGGGACAGAAAATCAAGTTTATTCCCCTTTGTCTCACTCTTCTTGATGTGGGGTGTGGGCAATACCTTTCTAATTATAGGACAAATTTTAATTAAGTAATAATAATAATAATAATAGTAACAGTAATAGTAATAATAATAATAATAAAGCATGAGATATTTCAAGTCCCTATCTGGGTGGAGTTTCCATTTTCTCCACACATCCATGTGGGTTTCCTTCCACAGTCCAGAAACATGATCAGGTGAATTGGGTACTTTGAATTTTCTGTGTGTGTGTACCAACCCAGTGATGGATTGGTGCTCTGTCCTGGGTTTGGCTAGGATTGGTGCCCTGGCAGACA
>BRDA01066741.1:0-14258 GCA_036984385.1 Crenuchus spilurus | reverse complement strand
TGGTATCGGACAGATACCCGATGCTGGTATCGGTATCGGTGCATCACTAGATACAACAATGATTTCAGGCCTATTTAGGATGTGCCTTTCACAAAGTTGGACTAAGGGTGATTGTTGACACCCTATAATCTGACTACTGGTTTTAACAATACTACTCAGAAGAAGTCCTTACACGGCAAGCACTCTGCCTCATACGGATCACGACCCTGGCGAAGGCACGGAAATTTTTTCTTTAACTCCTCTGTAAACGTACACTTTCGTTTCGGCATTGCTGTAGAACCGGCAGACACACGTGCTTTCGCTTGTAAACACTCGGGGGTAGACTGGCAAGCCCACGCTTTCTTCTACACAATGCAAAGTAGATAGATTTGAGGAGAAGGGCGTGACTAATTTGGGATACAGAGAAACCTGGAATGGAGTGGAATAGAACGGAGTGACATTTCTAATCACATGTATTATGTTTGAGGCAGTCGAACAAAATTCCGGACGGTTTTGAAATTGCCCCCGGACATTTTTTAGGTCTCAAAAGTAGGACATGTCCGGGAAAAAGAGGACGTCTGGTCACCCTAGTTTATTAAACTCAATTCCACTTCACATCATATCTGAAGTCAGAAGTGCTTTGTTTACAACTGATGTCAAAAATAGTTTTACAGAGCTCCAGTAATAATATAAAAACCACAAAACCCCCTGTGAGCAAGCCAACGGACACAGTCGCAAGGCTACCTCAGAGTCTCACATGGACCCATCCTCCTCTTAAAAAGTCATCATACAATCCTATGCTGCTGTTGTAGTGTTCAGGTCTACTGACACGGTGAAATAAGAATGTAAGAATGATAGTAAAAATAGTAATAATACTAACTAATGACGGCAGCAATTAGTCCATATAAACTTCAATGTAGTCAGCAGGGGTGTAGCACCAAACAAGACGCCCGCCCTCCTGTTATTAAATATTATTTCCTTTAATATTTAAAAGAATAAGTCTGCCCACTTGGAGCCCTGGCAACTCAGTTCCACTTTTTCCCGCACTACGACACCTCGATGATCAGTAGTGTAGGACATCTGGAACAGGTTGTAGTAGTTGATTGGTTAGCAGCTGGTCTAAGATTGGCATCATGCAGATATCCCAGTAGTCAGGAGTTTCAGTAGTCAATCTTCCATCAGTGTCTGGTTGGACTGATGGGTAGTCACTCACAGAGATTGAATTTGTTCTGTGTTGGTTTATAGAGTACAAGGAATTTCTACCACCATCCATTCATTTCACTGATATCCCTTATTTAAAAATTCTTAAATGTAGTCACCATATCTAACATTTCTTAGTACAATATTGTTGTAAGCATATAATAAGTGAAAATATATATTTCAGATACTTTCCTGGTGTATGTATCTGATACCTAAGCCTTGAGCTTACTTCCAGAGCCTATCCCCAACAGGGCCCAACTGGAGGTGGCAGGGAGGAAGGAGAGTAGACTTCAGTCCTCTGACTGTGAATGACAAGGGCATATGTGAGTTGACTTGTTTTTATAGATAGGTGCTGACTGGTGGTTGGATGAGACATCAGGTGACTGCGTGACACAGCATTAAGTCTACCTGGCAGAACTTTTGATAGATGTACATTTCTGTAACGTTATAGGCAAACTTTCCTGGAACCTTTTAAAATATGTTCATATAAACGGCACAGTGCTGTAATGGTTAGCCCACTCACCTCTCAGCACTGAGGTCTTGGGTTCAAGTCCCCATCTGTGTGGAGTTTCCAGGTTTTCCCTGTGTCTGCAAGTGTTTCCTCCAGGGTCTCTGGTTTCTGCCCACAATCCAAAAGCATGGAGATTAGGTGTATGAATGTATTTGCCCAGATATGGTTTGGCACTCTGTCCTGCTCTTAGTGCTCGATGCAGTCCTCCAGGTCGCTTCTGGATGAGATGCTGTGTATGATTGGCTTCTCGCCTGTGTGTGTGATTGAGTTCTAAGTGTGTAAAAGGTTTGTGTTGATTGTAAAGCATCCTTGGGTATTAGAACAGCTCTATATAAGTGAAGCATTCATTAATGTTGGCCAATAACAGTATAGAAAGCCTTGGGAATAAGTAGCACACAAGCACACAACAGGGCAAGACGATTTCTTTAGATAAGTGTGCCGGTCACACTCTGGAAAGTATATTAAGTGTAATTCATATTCATCTTGCCCTCGGAGCACGGGCCTGTTGGGCACAAACTTGCCATTTTAAACACAGGTTTTAACATTTACTATCCAACTGGGATGTACGGCGCTCAAAAAGACAGCGAGCGTGTATCCTTACGAGAGAAAGCTCGTATTCTTCCGAGAACTGTGTTGAAACCCGCACGTCAAGGAAGTAAAAGCCTCCTAGATGTGTTTGAAAAGGCTTGAAAGCTATGAAAATATTCACTGTCAGAGCACCTTGTCTATCAGAACAAACACTGTACAGAGCCAAGAGCATATTAAATATGAATCAAGAGCCTCCCTCTCTTTCTCTTTTCTCTCTCACTCTATCAAACAGGTGGCGTAGCTCAGTGATAGGAGGCCAAACTTGGCCACTGTCGTGTTTTTTTTTTGGTCGTCGTCAGAAGCTCTGAAACTAGAGTAGTGAATAATACATGTGTCACGATAATGTGTCTCCAGAGAGAGGGAGAGATGGAGGGAGAGAGAGAGAGAGATTAATGGACGTCTCATTTGTTTTTGACGTTCTGATCTTTGGCTCAGGTTACCCTCGCGCATCGCTTATTGCCTTTTTTTCAGATCTCGTTTATGTATTCTGCTAACGAGAGAGAGAGAGCGAGGGAGAGTATGCTACAGAGAAAAAGAGAGAGAGAGGGAGCATGCTGTCACTTTCTTGGCGAGGCCGCTGTCCCTGCGCGACATGGCAGGGTCTGTCATCTCGCGCCCTCGGGGGAAGCGGGCACGCCAACATTAAAGCAGCGAGAGAGCAACTTTTTCTGAAAAGCAGTTTGCGTTTGAAAGTAGGATGTCGTGTATTTCTGGCTCTCTGCAGTCGTGCACACATCTGGAGCCACATTTTAGGCCACAGGCCTGATGCAAAAGAAGACAAGCGTGATCCAGAAGTGTCCAAGCCTTTACTCTGAGTGAATTCAGCTACTCTGTATGGAAAGTATTGGGACACCTGCTCATTCACTCATTCATCCTGCTTTGGTTGGAGTCTCAACTGTCCAGAGAAGGCTTTTGGAGTATTGTGGTGAGAGTTTGATTGCATTCAGCCACAAGAGCTGTTAGCAAGGTTAGGATGTGTGGACGACCACCACCACCACCTCATCCCCAGCTCCACCAAGTCATCCTAAAAGCAGATAACAGTTTGAAAACCCTGAGGGACCTTATACCTCTCCAACCCAAATCTCAGGATGCTGGATGATCACCACCACCACCACCTCATCCCAAACTCCACCAACTTATCTCAAAAGTACAGGATAGAGATGATAGCACAGTTCCACAATGCTGGGGGGTTTTATACTCCTCTAACTCACACTTGGCATTAGTCAATAGGTTCATGTTTAGTTCTATTCTATTGACAGTACTTTTGTACAAGGACTAGGCAAGTTGTGCATGCATCAGTGTCAGTTGAAGGGATGTCCACAAACATTTGGACATATAGTGTAGTTTAATGTCACAACAGACGTTCAGCATCAATACAGCTTGTATAATATTTATAGAAAACCATTGAGCATTAGAATGGGATTCCGTGGAGCTGCACATGAGCCTAATGTCACTATGTCCAATGACAAGTGTCAACTAGAGAGGTTACACAGACCCCAAAATTGATGGAGCTCCAACCAGTATTTTGGAATGAGTTGGAGAGAACCATAGATATAACTCCCCAACAGTGATTTTGGAAAATGCTGCACAAAGGAGAACACTGCATTCCAGCATAAGAACCTTATCCCATCACCATCCCATGCTGGTGGCAGCATCATGGTTTGGGTCTGTTTTGGTGCATCTGGGCCAAGACAGCTTGTCATCATTGATGGATCAATGAATTGTGAATTATATCAGAGAACTTTAAAGGAAAATGTCAGGACATCTGTCCATGAACTGAACCTCAAGAGAAGGTGGGTCATACAGCAAGACAACAACTCTAAGCACACAAGTCGTTCTACCAAAAATGTTTAAAGAACAGTTACCGGAAACATTTAGTTGCTGTTATTGCTGTAAAGGGGGGTCACAGCAGATACTGAAACCAAAGGTTCACATACTTTTGTCACTCACAAACATGTCATATTGGATCATTTTCCTCAATAAATAAATGACCAAGTGTAATATTTTTGTCTCATTTGTTTAACTTTGTTCTCTTTATCTACTTTTAGGACTTGTGTGAAAATATTTTAGGTTGTTTAGGTTTATGCAGAAATATAGACAATTATACAAGGTTCACAAACTATCAAGCACCACTGTAACTGTCTTCTCAAGGGAGTTGGTTCTTCTGATGTTTCCAAAATATTTGGTCCAGAATCCATTTCTTTGTCCAAAATTCATCCGGTTCTTTTTTATTTTCCAGCTTTCATATCCATAAAGACCCACAGAGAAGAGCAGAGTGTGGACAGCTCTGGTCTCACAGAAAATCATGTGTGATTTTTTGTTTTCATGCCAAAGCAAATGATTAAAAACATTTCTTGAAATGAAACAAATGTATTATTCATCCAATAAATAGGCACCATTTTATTATAGCTATACTGTATTAACATACTGCTTTTTAATTCATGTAATGTTCAACACTTGATAAATATGATCAAAAAACCTCACATGAACTTTTTAAGGAAGAGTTGAATTGGTAGAGGTTGGTCAGCATTCTTATCCTCAGCACTTTTCTAAGCTACGCCCATGTCCAGAACTAGTCATCCAACATCAGCACCAACAGATAGAACAATGGAATGTTCTACAAGTTCCTCACCCTTATACACCCCCTCACCCCCCCCTCACCCTCCACTGCCTCACACACACACCTAATCCAAACCTAAGCTGAACCTCAGCAATTAAAGCATCAACTTTAGGCATTTTTTTTTTTACTTTTTTTACTCATAAAATCTTTTCTTGGAAAAATGTTTGTATTTTTAACAACTTGGGGACATTCAGTCCTCAGAAGAGTTAGAATGTTTATGTAATAAAAACAGACCATATATATGACATTATGACATAGGAACTGTCTGCACCTGACTCTTAAAACGAATGCTCTTTTTGACTTTTAAGAAAATAAAACTTTAAATGTCATTGGTCTTGTACGTTATTCCATCCTTTCCTCTGCTTTTCCCTACAAAGTTTGGATGTGTTGTCCTGAAAATGAACAAAAACCACACACAGACGTGTACACACACAGTGTAAGCTGCCCCAGGACGTGACCTCTGGATCCCCAGCCTGTGGAACAGAGGGATAAAGAGAGAGGCAGCAGCGGATGACAGAAGAAGTCTTCCAAGAAGTTCATGTTACCGCCTGCCTGTCATAATAACAACGAGCTTCAGTTACTGCTCCCCTGCAGTTCCTTCCTCTTTTGTCTTGAGTTCTATCACCCCCTCGACACACACATAACACACACACTCACACCACCCCCGGAGAGGTCGGACGGAGCCGAACACAACGGCCTTCTCTGAAACTGAATATTATCCACTACCGGCGTCCAGTTTCACTGCTGCAGCATCGTCCCCTCGTTAACCCCTTAAACCGTTCGATCTGTCACTTATCACAACAAACAAAATTACAGATTAGGTTTACAGTCCATCCTGGAAAATACATATAAACAAATCTAACACACAAACCTTCGCCCATAACCACAGGTCATCAGCCCATCATCCCAGACGCGTTTTACACTTTTGCGAAGAGGCTAATGTAACAAGTAATACTCAACGTCTCAACATCTGTGATATCCTGAGCTAAGCTCTAAGAAGCGTTTATTGATTATATGTAAGGATTATATTCATGGGAAAGTCTTCATTTAGTTATTAGCCAATAATAAAGTCTGGTGCACCTTTGTCAAGGTCTAAGTATCAATCAAAAGTAATGACTAAAATGTTTGATAATTGGCAGGTTGTCTAATGGATCATTTTGTAGATTCCATAGAACCCACTTACACAGTAAAACTGCCAGTGTTAAATCAACACTATTGGAGTTAAATTAACACTGAGGGTGTAAAAATTTAACACTCCCAGTGTTGATTTAACTCTAATAGTGTTGATTTAACACTGGCAGATTTACTGTGTAGTAATACTTATTATTAAGTCTCATCATTTGTGACCCTTATTGTAAGACATGACCTTTAGATTCTACTAATGTAAATCCTAGACAGCAATTCTGGACCAAACATAATTGCCAATTAAGGCAATTATGGGTCAGTTATGGCAGTGAAGTGTGTATTATAGGCCAATACTGGCCCTTCTGTTGTGGTCATGTTCAAGATTTGTCATGGTGTTCAACATTTGGGCCACATGTGGAATGTTGGAAGTGTTTTGGGCATGGCCAAACTGTCCCAGCCAACTGCACTGTCCCCAAGTATAAGGTTTATAAACTTAGGCTGTGTAGTCATCACTATCATTTCAAACTTTTGTGTACAGCAATGGTTTGTGCAGCCCAAGTCTGATCAATCAACACAAACAATTCACTGTAGGTCTATGATGTTTGAGCTTTCAAACAAATATATCACAATATCTGTCTGAATAATAAAGTATCTATCTATCTATCTATCTATCTATCTATCTATCTATCTATCTATCTATCTATCTATCTATAGCTGAGTAAATGTGTATGATTAGTGAAGTCAAATCAGACATATTTATATTTGAACAGCAAATATTATCATGGTAAAACTGAGATATACCAAGATACACTGAGATATACTGAGACGTAACATTTTTCTGCCAATCTGTGGCTGAAACATTAAAAAACTGACTTTTTACAACATATGACATAGAGTTTGCTCTACTAACAGCAGGCTAAACTAACCCCACCATGTGGAGGATGGACTTTAACCTGGCCAGTCAACCAGCCATAAAATTAAAACCACTTTGCTAATCTGGCTTGTATGCTGTTGGTCATCTCCATGCCACCAAAACAGCTCAGAGCTACTTATTCCTGGACTCTACTAAACCTCTGAACGTGTCTTCTGACTTCAGCAGCAGATCCTGAAAGTTGTCAGGTGGAGGCCAATGTCAGTAGGTACTGACCACTGTTAACTGGAAGGCCACCAAATATTCTGACCATAACTATTCAATGTTCAACACATCTTCACTGAGAATTAAGTCTTTGCTTAAAGTCTAATATATCCCAGACTTTCACCCAGTTTTGAGTGGTATTAACTGTATTTATCTTGATGTAGTTGAATAAGATGTTCAGTACATGAAACTGAAAAACCTCAAATACTGTTGTCTTCTTCAAACACAAATCCCACATAAACAGAAAAACAATTCTGAAATATTTTGTAACATTCTTGACTCCACCCCAAACTTTAACTACACCAGCCACATATCCACCATTCAAGTTTCAATTCCTGCTTGAGGTCAAGCAAATTTCCTCTCAACACAATACATTCAATTCAGAACAGCTTTTCTCTTCACTCAAATTTTCTCTGACACTTCTCTTTCATTCTGTGCACATATTCATTCTTCTCTCTATATATTTCCGCAGTTCTCTCATTTTCAGGAGAAGCTGTTTTATTCCCCAACTGTTTTCAGTTGACCAATGCAGTATCAGCCTAAACAAAATAATAATAATTAAAAAAAAATAGCAAAAAAGCAAATAAACAAACAAACAAAACTTATCTGCCAGGAGTACATACAAAATAAACAAGTTTAAAAACAAAAATATGTCAAATGTTTTATAAAAACGAGGGCTGTCGAAGTTAACGCGATAACGCATTAATATGATCTCAATTTAATTAACACAAATTCTATTTGTCCCTGTGAGTCATCTGTAGTTCATATTGAGACTTGACCATCATTAAGAGTACACTGTAAAAAATATCCGTGTTGTTTCAACTTAAAAAAGTTAGTGTTCATGCTGCCTTAAAATTTTAAGTTAGGTAAACTCAGGAAGCGTAGTTAGTAAACATATAAACATGAAATATTGAGTTATCACAACAAATTCAGTGCTTGATAGTCATACCAACTACAATATTTAAGTTAGGTTAACAACAGGGCAAGTTCATTTTTACAGTGTAGAGGAGTAAAAGCTGCTTTATACATTCCACATTGAGTGCTGTGCGAATTATGACACAAGGCTCGTGTGTTCATCTTTTTAAAATAATCTTTACTGACATTTTTCACTAAACAGTGGAACCTTGACTTACAAGTTTAATTAATTCTGTGACATAGTTCGTAACTAAATGTGCTCTAATATCAATTTTTTTTTCAAAAAGAAAGGAAGGTGTGTAATGTTTTGATAGGCCTTGTGTGTGTGTGTGTGTGTGTGTGTGTGTGTGTGTGTGTGGCTGAGCTGGTGTAGAGTGACTCAGTCCTCACATTCAGACCCTCTGAAAAGAGGGATTGACCCAGCGCTGACACACACACACACACACACACACTACACAGAGCCATCTAGTTTCCACCTGACCTTTTAACCTTTACCCACCAGTGGTGACTGCTTTAAGACTACACAGGAAACATGATTTCCGCTAAAATTTAATTACAACACAGCACTGAACTGGTTAACAATACATTATATTATTTATCACTTACATCAGCATTCTGTGTTATTAATGAATGAAATAACTAATATCACTGAACTCTGTTTAGTCTGATAGACAGTCTACGTGAATCTGCTTGTAGACGTCAGTGGAAGCTCAGCAAGTAGAGTCCAGGCTTCAGTTTAAATTTAAACACAGTTTATTGGCAGTAAGGCTGTGTTCACAGTGCAGGCAAATCTGATGTGTTTCTCAAATTAGATCTGCTGAGATGACTGTTCACACTGTTATTAGTGATCAGATATGTTTTGTCTATGTTTCTGTGGTAACAGTGCAGACGTCAGTAATTACAGGTGATGTGACTTCAGAGTTGCCAGGTTCACTGGTTTCCTACAAACTTGCAGTATTAATTTTAATGCACTCATGGGTACAATTTCAGAGGTGGTGGGGTGTTGGTTATACTTTAAAAATGTACCAAAAACTCTTATAGTAACACAGTATAACAACAGTAGTGCTGGAGATACCTGATGTAGACTTTCTATTAGAGACCCAAGTGGAGAAGATTAGAGTAAGACTAAAATAAGATTTAAAAGCAAAAAAAGCAATTATAACTTCCTCAAATGTCTGTGATTAGACTATTTAGATTTTTTATTTATTTTAAGTTTATGTTGGGTGGCTATCTGTCAGACAGTGGGCTGGATATTTATTTATTTTTTAAATTTTTGCTTATTTTTATCCCCTTTCCAATGTAGTAGCAGTCAAATTACCCATCCCATCCATTAGGACTCTCCTCATCACTTTGCAATGTCCCTGAATCTAGAAGGGTGAAGACAAGAACACACCTTCCTCTGTAAAAATACATTAAAGAGACTCTTCAATTCTGTCTCATTTTCAGTCAAAATACAGAGTATTAAGTCTGATCTGAGTTTCTTACTGTCAGTCCAGTCCAGGTGTTTCTGTTCTGAGTGACCAACACCAACATCACGTCTATCAGCTTTCCAACAGACACACAAACACACTGACACACACACACTCAATCTCTCTCTCTCTCTCTCTCACACACACACACACACACACACACACACTCACACAGATAAATATGAACACATCTAATCATATTTCCATGCTGTGTGTACAAAGAGAGAAAGAGAGGAGAATGAGATGAAAAGAAGGAATAAGTGGTGTGAATGGAGCTGTAGCCGTTTGTATGAGTGTGTGTGTGTGTGTGTGTGTGTGTGTGTGTGTGTGTGTGTGTGTGTGTGTGTGTGTGACCAGCTGTTCCTCTCAATACACAAATCTACCAGAACCTCAACACAGTTTGCAGTCTTACAGTCTCTCTCACTCTCCAACAAACACACATATACACACACACATACACACACAGAGGGAGAGAGCGCAAAAGAGATAGAGAGAGACAATAAGAGAAAAAGACAAAGAGAGAGAGAGAGAGCTAATGCCAGAGAGGAGTAAAGAGAAAGAAGCCTGTGGCAAGGTTAGCCAGAGCGGAGCACTAACACACAGCTCAATACACACACACACACACACACACACACATACAAAGAGAAAGAAACAACATGAATCCATAACTGCTTAAATGGATCTATATATTTATATCTGTACTGCAGGTCACATTGATACAGAAACACACACACACACACACACACACACACACACAGCTGTGAAATATTCCATCATGTTATATGATGATAAAGTCTTGTGAGAATGTAAATGAGATGTAATATAATTAGAGATGCACTATTAATACTGTACTACTAATACTAATATTATAATTCAATAACTGACCATTAATAAACAGTGATATCATTCAGATAAATCCGGTCATCAGATGCCAGTACAGAGAGTCTCAAAGTGGCCAGAAAAGAAGGCAAATTTCACTGTACAACTTACAAATAGGATACAAAATGATCGGTTATAATGTCAATATGAGGCTAATAATGATTCATTATTGCACATATGATGTAAACACAATCGGATTTTGACAGAAAGTAAAATAAACACTACAAGGCCTTTCTGCATTGGCTCCAGTTCTGTTGGGGACCCCAAAGTCTACAACAGTGACAAGTTTCCTGCTTTTATGAAAAAAACATATCAGATTTTGTACATATCAGCTGGACTAATGGGCTTGTGGCCACAAAAGCCTTTTGCTGTTAAATAGCAGATAATTCTGGCCCAAATATGGCACAACTGTAGCCCTTTCAGGTCAGTTATAGCAATGAGGAGTGTACTGTGGGCTGCCAAGTTGCAGCAGTAAGGTCATGGCATTTGAACTCCAGGTCACATTTGGCCCAAACACACCCTGCCATGAGAAATGTTTGAATTCCATTTCTATTTTGGGCCAAAACCGGTCTAACTGTAGCCTGTATCCTACCTGAGTCAGGGTTTAATTCAGGTTAAATTCAGGCTGTGTTCTTGCTCCCAGATTTAGATGAACTCGTCACTGTCATTCCTTGGCGGTACATGGCCCGATGAAAGTGGTGAGTGTGGGCCAGAATCTGGCCATCACTCATCTCTTATGACAGAGTGATCATGTTCTGACTGGAGACATTTTGTCCCCAGAAAGAGCTAAATACACAGAAATACATACACACTAGGCGTCTAGCAGACAGAAGGGCCGGGTCAAAGGCAAAGTCAAGGTGAAACATGGCGCATGAACCTTATGCTCCATAACACACACACACACAAACACACACACACACACACACACACACACACACAGTGCTCATTTCCATTCCTTTCCTGTTTGAGAATGTATAGCGTGTGTGTGTGGTCAGGATTTCTCTGATAAGTCCACTCAGCTGCTGGAGAGACACTTCCTGTTCCCATCAGTCTCTCATCACCTCGAGCTGCCGTCAGACACTCGGCTCTGATCAGGATTAAACTCACACACACTGACAATGAAGACCAGAGAACAGACTGGAGACTTTACCTTTTCCCCTCTCTCTCCCTCCCTCCATCTCTGTACATTTCACTCCATCATTGTGACTAACTCTGTCTCTCTCTCTCTGTCTCTCTCATATATATATAATCAGCTTTTTAATGTGATGGGCCGGTTCTGGTTCACATCATGGAACAATGAGTGATGATTTTGTCCAAATCTGCGTGCCGGACCACAGCCTCCATTTAACCTGAATTCAATCAGAACTCACTCATGATACAGTTGCATATTTTGGCCCACAGTAGAATCATCATTGCCATAACTGACCCGGTTGGGCCTTAACTAGACTCCTCAAGGGCCCTCCCCCCACTTGGGGCCCTAGTAACTCAGTCCCACTGTTCATTTCAGTACAACGATCCTACTTAAATAGTCCAGTCATTTCTATAAAACTACATCACTGAGATGTCTCTCAACACTGCATGACTGAGCAGCTCTAATCATTAATAAAACCTCACTCGCTGAAGTGGGCTGAACTTGGGCCACATCCAACATTTACTTTTGGCCCACATGCCACATAGGATGACCAGAAATGGGCCAGATGTGGGTTTGTCTAGATATTAAATTAGTGTTTGAGTGATGACAATTAAAGGTGGAGGAGATGCTCTCCCACGTGTAACTTTTTAAGATGGAACAGGAAAGGTTTTAGCCAAATGAATGTAACTGCTGCACCATTTAAGGTGGAAGGGGAAATTTATTAGCAAAGTAAATGTAAGTGCTGCACCATTTAAGGTGGAATAGGGGCATTTTTAGCCAAATAAATGTAATTGCTCCACCATTTAAGGTAGAATGTGAAATTTCTTAGCCGAATAAATGTAACTTCTGCCCCAATAAAGGTGGAAATGAACTTTTCCTAGCCAAAACAATGTAACTACTGTATCATTTAAGGTGTTAAGACAGAAACAACAGAAATATGTAAATTTCCATCATTTGCATTGCCACAACAGTCAGTAAGAAATGTCTGGTTTATACACCAAATGCTACATGGCAGCCAGGCAGAGCCCAGAGTGATAAGGCAGCATAAGAATGAGCTCGAGTAAGTTGGGAAAATACGGAAAAAATATAATAAAGAGTGGGGAAAAGAGCACACTGAAAGAATTGCTCCGACCTCAGATGTGAGATGCAAAATGCACTTTTCTTTTGATCAGAGCTTAAAAAATTAAGTTATTCAACGAATTTATGTTTTTCAAAAAATGTATTAAATAATTTCAATTCAAAAAATGTTATATTAAAAGTATTTAGTATTTATGTATTATATCATAATAAATGTTTACCTTTTTACTGTTTAAAAGCTGCCTCAGTTTTACAGAATGTGGTGGGTTGCCAGTTGGGCTTATTTTGGGCTTGTTTTCACAGAGCTGGTTGCTTGTTTCTATTGCAAGATCTGGCAACACTGCATGTATGCTACAGCCCAGGTTTGGGTCCCCTTTGTTTTGGGCTCAGTTTGGCTCCACTGTTCTACTGTATGTTCTCCCTTTCCTCACACTATAATGGTAACTTTATTTTCATGCTGTGGCATTTTTAAACTGGCCCGTCCATTCTGAAGAGGTGAAAGCTGAAATTCATCTCACCATCGGCACGGCCACATGAAAGAACAAAGGTGGAAAAACACTGAAAATACGAGTTGCCCTCTTGCACGGCAGGTTGGCAGTGGAACAGCGTCTGCAATAAATCACGCAGAGTCGCCTTCAACACGTCTACAGTCACAAAGACACAATCTCTCCTGAGCAGACAGACACGCTCACTCACGCACACAGGAAAACGCAGACGAAAACACACACCTTTGAATGGTGCGGCTGGGTCGGGTCAGAAGGAAGGCCGGGTTCGTCTAGCATGGCGTAGGGCAGCGCGAGTCGTCTGGCTCTGTGTTTTCTTTCCTCTATTCTCCTTTTCTTCTCTTCTGCGGGGGGGAAAAAAGGCAGGATGTGTATATCTGTCAGCGAACATTCACTGAGTCACCTGTAAGGAAACAACCTCACCAATAACTGCTGACACAAGCACAGGAGATCCAGCAGCACATCCTTATTTCTGCTACACATACGCACAGCAAGGGGCATAAACACACCTATACTGAAACAGGCCCAACATCACTGTCCTTTATTTCCATTACCTAAACAAAGCAGGGGGCAAGGCATGAACGAGAGTGACCGCTCAAGTGACCAACACAGTCAGGGATGTATAACGTCCAGAGAAACTGTACTTCAGTGAGCACATGGCTACTGTAAAAGAATCTTAACATAGAGGCAACACATTAGACTTGAGTGCTCTTAAATAAACTAACGTATACAAAAAAGGTCCCAGTGAACTCTCATTTAAGTGGTAGGTGACTAAGACAAACTAAATAGATGCTAAGACAAACTAGCGTAGCTTTGGACAGTGTTGTTTCACACTGATATGAATTTGATTTGATATTTTCATGTTTTATACTTTTATTTACTCACTTTTTTGCTTGTATTATACACTCCATGACTGCAGGTGGCGCTGTGACATTATACCAGAAGTTCATTGAGAAGTATGGAGGCCAAACATTGCAATCAAGAACTCAAACATACTCAAGTATATAAAAGTGAGACGTTTATGTTTTGGCATCAGTGTTGCGAATAACAGCGTTAAAAATAACGGCGTTACGTAACGACGTCATTTTGTCAGTAACGGGATAAAATAATTAATTACTTTTCCTG